>JAJOOS010012660.1:0-10294 GCA_029582725.1 Solanum chiquidenum
AAATCAAAAAACTTGATTTACATGAGGTGGTAAAATTTCTTCTTTTTTTACAATGATTTTTGAATTTTATTGGTTACTTTCAGATTATGTGCTCTCCTATTTTATACTTTTTAATTGATTGATTGTAGTAAGTTCTTTACAACCGTTACAACTCTTAATTCTCCATTACAACAATAAAAATATCATTTATGTTAAAACTTTTCATTATCCTCTTTAAGAAATATCATTTATGTCAGATGTATTTAGTAGATTATTATATTAAGAAATGAATAAAAAAGTTAAAAGAAAATTGAGAAAAAAGATAAATAGAATGGTGGCCATATAGGCATGCCACATCAGCTTTTCTATATTCAGCTTTATATATATATATAGATTGTATTTATGATTCTTAAAGATAAAACTGTTTTGGTATGAATCATATGATGTAAATACCATATTTATTAATTTGTCAAATCAAAATTAATTCAAAATAGATTTGAAGAAAGGTTTTTAAAAAACTGAAAATAAGGAGGTGAGCTTACAGAGCAAAATTTGAAGGGAGGTTTCTGAAAGTATCTTTAAATTATATCGGCCTAATTATGGTCTTTATTCTGCTGATCTCAAGACGTATCCACTTATCCATACACAATTCACATTAGGAGAATTAAATTTGGGCTAATTCTAAAAGGTGTTGGATTTGGATAAGGTTTTGATTAGGTATTTATTAGGAAAATTAGTAATATTGTGTCTTTACATCTTGCAAAAGAGATACATTAGAAAACATTTGTCTGTTTATAAATATTTACCTTTTTCCCAAAATAAAATTGGTCTGACTTTCACAAATCAAATTTTATTTTAAAAACTAATTAAACATGGAACTAGTTTTTATTTAAAGTGAGTCTAATATATAATCATTTCAATCCATTTTTACTAGTCATGTTTGTTAGGTTATTTTAAAATTCCCTTATTTTGAAAAGGGTTTTATTGGAAGTGTTTTTATAAAAATAAAAAAGTCAAGAAAAACACTTTATGTTTGACTAATTAATTTTAAAAAAACACTTGTTGTCAATATTGGAATTTAGAACAATAGTTTTTGCAAGGTTCCAAAAGTGTCTTTGGAAAACAATTGTTTTTCTTAGATTCTAAAATATAGTTTTTACTACTACTCAAAAACAACTATTTTCCCCTAAAAGATTGGCCAAACAACTCAAAATTTTAAAACAAGCACTTTTAGAAAGAAAGAAAAATATTTTTGATTTTCCAAAAAAAGGATCGAACAAGCTATGTACCTCCCTTAAGGAAACATTAATTAAAAGAATAATTAGAGTATATTGCCCCTTATTTATTACTTAATCTTAATTTATTACTATTATTTCCTTTCATTATATATTAATCTCTTTTCATATTTATTTCATGCTATGTATTTTCCTTGTTATTGTTACTAAAAATAATTGATTTACAGTTAAATCAATTATTTTTAGTAACCATAACAAGTAAAATAAATAGCATGAAATATTCAAACTTTTGACCTTAATTTTTCCTAACTTGTAAATCTTCGGTTACCTATAAATAAGAGTTATCACTCATTTCTATCTAAACTAGCTAGTAAACAACCTACCTCCTTTTTGTGCCATAATTTTATTAGGAAAATAAACATTGATTTTGTCAACTAATAGTTTCCACTATATTTTGAGATCTCAACTTGAATTAGTCATAAATGTTGTAGATTTTGTTTAATAAGAAAAAGATAATAATATATTAATTTTTATTATATTTGAAAATCTTGAGTGGACGACTAGTAATTTTGTCAAGTTTAATCCACGTTGGTTTTTCTCATACTTGTTCTTGTTCTAGAAGAACCAATTTATTTATCTCTTCAGTTTATCTTTTCTCGGAATGCTCTTTGTCATTATCTATCTTTTTTTTATATTATAATTTCAATTCAACGTCTCATCTCAACTTTTGCCCTAAATCATTTTCATTAGATTTCCTAACATGGTCTTCACTGCAATGTTCTTCAACAGTCATTTCCTTTCTTTTATTTCTCTTTTTTCGTTTTCTATTTGTTTGTACTGATAAATCTTTATTTTTTATATTTTAGGCTTTTAAATACTACTGTTTTGGGTGGTTTTCATGTGAGAATAAAATTTTCAAGTTGTAACAATAAAAAATTTCAGTAACACTTTATTAAAAAAAAAAAAAATAATACTAAAAAATGTTTTTTTAAATATCATAAAAATAAAAAAACGGATAACATTAAGGATAATTAATAATGCCATAAATTTAGGGGAATCAAAACAAAATAAGAATATTTGATTTCTTTTTTTACTCAATCAGTTATAATCAAATAAAAAATCAGATTTTATTTTATTTTCAAACGTTTCTCTCTTCCTCTAATTTTTTTCTGTCGATTTGTTTTCCTTTTTTTACTCAATCAGTTAAAATTAATTCAAAAATCAGATTTTCTTTTTTTTATTCAAACGTTTCTCACTCCCTCAATTTTTTTCTGTGATTGTCGTCATTCACAACTAATTCTAAAATATTTTTGGTTCAAAAATCTTTATTTTGTGGTAATAGACGGATTTTTATTGATATTAATAAAATATGATGGTAGATGGGATCCTTCTGGTTAGTATTCATTGCGATTAATTATTTGTATTTTTATTCAAACTTCAGTAAAAAAAAATTAAGAATAATGAAACTAAAAATGAAATTTTTGGATTTTGGTTGTGTATAATAGATTTAAATTGTGATTTTTTTTTGTATGAAGCTTCGTTTGTTTCATATTACAAAATAATTTCTGTGAAAATTGAATAAATGATGTTATGGGTTTTTTGTAATTTGTATACTGTAAACACAATGAATGTGTCGATTTTATATTTATATTTGAATGATTTGATTATATTTTTTTGTGATAGTGTATGAAATAGTGATGATGTTATCATTATAAATTTATGAAATGTGTGTAAAAATATAAATGTATGAAATGTGTTTTATGGTATGAATTCTGGTAGAGACTGTTTGGAATGATATCGGTATAAATAAGTAATGACGAGTGTCTATAAATTTGAGTGATAAGAATGAAGTTGTGGATGAAATTTGTATTAGGTTTGGTATGAAATTTGAATATAAATACAACATATTTATTATTCCTTTGTATTAGGTACGACAGACTATTTTTTTTTATGAAGTGTGTTTTATGGTATGAATTCTGGTAGACTGTTTGGAATGATGTTGGTATGAATAAGTAATGACGAGTGTGTATAAATTTGTGTGAGAAGAATGAAGTTGTGGATGAAATTTGTATTATCTTGGTATGAAAAGTTAATATAAATACAACATATTTATTATTCCTTTGTATAATGTTAACAGATTAGCAAGAAGGTTGCCAGTGATATCACTTCTTGAATTTATGAGGATAATAGTTCAAACATGAATTCATAAGCACAACGAGGAGGCTGCAAAAATTAGATCAGAGCTAACAAAAAAATATATGATCTTAAGGTCCAAAAAAGTGTTGCTTTGTCTACTAGTATGAGGGTATGGTTTTTCCTTTATTCATTAATATCCAAAGGTATTCATGTATGCAATTGGTATTAATGAATGAATTTGGTATAAATGTCAACTTACATGAACAGTACATTACACAAGTAGCTGAAATGAATTTGATATCCATTATGTATATAGTTGAAACCTTTTTTGTGGCTTGTTTTTTTATAACAACATGTTAATATCCAATTTTTTTGTGTGTTAGGTAATACCATCAACACTTTATTTGCATGATATTGTTGATGGATCAAAGTGGTACATAGTATGCATAAACACCAAGAAATGTAGTTGCGAAAGATTTCAAAATGATGAGATCATGCGGGCATGGAATGGCAGTTCTTAGGTAAGAAAACTGCATGAAACAGATTACTGCTCTCCTTTTTATAGCTTGAAGAATTTTGAAGATGCATATGCGATCCATGTTAACCTCTCACATGCGAGAGTACATGGGATATACCAAGTTATGTTTCAGAGCCTAAATTGATGTCGTCTGGTTCAAAGAGAACGGTAGGAAGACCGCAACTTGAACGCTGGAAGGGATTGGCTGATGTGAAATTTAAAAGGTTTAAAGTTACTTGTAGTAGATGTCGTCAAGTGGGCCACAACATGAAGACATATTCAAATTACCCTGCGCCAAAAAAATGATAGTTTATTTGTTTAAACGATACAATTTTTTTTATATTTTATCTTTTAGACTCATGTTTTGTTTTGATTGGTACAATGTATTCATTGTTTTTCAATAATATTTATTGACAATGCATATCAAATATATACAGAAGTGATATCAAATGCATTCCAGCTAAGTGTTTAATATATTGTTCATGTTTTATACAAGATTCGTTCAGTAATCATATCAATTGCATACTACTGGAAATAAAATTCATGCCAGTTTAATATATAAGGTATTGTTCATATTAGTGAACATTATATAAGGTAATTATGATATGCATTTGGTATCCAACCTAATAGCGACTGATATTATTTAATGTAAGCTAGCATGAGTATTAATTTGGTATCCAACTGGTGTCCTACTCTAAACCAAAATAAAACAAGATGTAATTGATGTTGGTGCAAAATTTAATGATCGATGTTTTAAATTGTCAGATACATTTCTTATAGTATTTATACAGATTGTATACCAACTTCATACATCTTTAAAATATAAAATACTTAGTCCACGCTTGTTAAGACAATATAATTTATAATTAGTATTAATTTGGTATCCATAAGGTGTCCAACTTGAATAAATATAAAACAAGATGTAATTGAGGTTGTTACAAAATACATTGATCACTATTTTACATTGACATAATCATTTCTTCAAGGTATTTATATATGTTGGATACCAACTTCATTCATTTTTTATTTTTTTATTTTTTGTGTTAGAATATGAAGTAAAAAAACCAATCATGTATGAATTTGGATGCCAAAAGTGTACAGTTTGGATACCAATAATAAGACAGAGTTAGTTCATGAACTCTAAATTGGTATCTGTTTTGTTTCAGTTAATAAGACACTGTAAGATCATGAACTCTAAATGTTGAATCCAATTGGTATGCAGTTTGTATATGACTGTTGTCCCAAAAATTATTATACTCAATGTATAATTTATCTTTAGAATGGTGTATCCAATTGGTAAGCAATCTGCATATAACTAGTATCCTGAAATTATAATAGCCAATCTGTAATTCATATGTAGTTGGTATCTGACTGGAAGAAAACAATGGATATTATATATCATCAAATACTTAAAACTATATCAAACACAAAATTATCGTGCAAAAGTTTAAACAAACTTGTACTTCTAAAAAGTCTAAGGTGCAATCAACTATCTCAAATTTTATCTCTGTGCTCTTGGTGTAGGATAATTGTTGGTATCTGGAGCATGTTCTTTTGCTATGCAAGATCCACCAAATTTGCTAGCAACAGTTCTAGTTACTTCAATCTCACTGATCGCGCCATCATCATTCTTTATTTTTCCATAATGCCATATGATTGTGGTATACCTTTGACAATGGTACTTTGCATCGATATCAACAGAACGCATATCAAAAACTCTATTACTGATGTATTCAACAAATAAACATGTGTACAAACCACAATCACTGAAAAAAAATTTGCATGATATAATATTTATAACAAAAAAACCACTAATTTGAATAATTTGAAATTAAATTAAATATAATACTTATCCTAACCATTTTTTTTTTGCCTTTTTTGAATATTGAAATTTATGAGTCCTCTTTCGTTGTTGTTCTTCTTCTTGATGATTCTGAGTCCTCCTTCGTACAATCCACAATCACTAAATAACATTGAAGAAAATAAATTGAGAAGGAAAGTGAATTACTTATTATGAACAAAACACAATAAGATAGAAATACATACATTGAACTTGAATCTTGTTGAGGCACATTCTTTATAGATACAACTTTGAGCTTGGATTGAGGCTTGTCAACATATGCAGGTAATTTATTGGGATAGATTTCCAGCCTTTTACCATAAAATTATGTGCTAGCTAAAATCAATAGTATAATTATGGCAAGTTTATCAACTGTTTTCTCCACATTCTTCGTGTGTAGATCTCCTTCCAACATTCAATCATATACATGCGGAAGAGTTCTGCTGATTTTCTTTTTGAATGAAGAAGACGAACGTTGAAGATGGTGAGAGAGAAAAAATTAGTTCCCTATAAAAGAGGAACGTGGGGTGGGGGGTGGAGTTTGCGTGTGGGTAAAAGAGGAAGGTGGTGGTGTGGGTGGGGGTTGCTGTGTGAAAACTAGAAAAAAAATATCTCTAGAATGATGTAAGAGATAATGACAATTGATTCTCTAGTATTAATGTTATCCCTAAAATGGTGTAAGAGATAATGACAATTGATTCTCTAATATTAATGTTATTTCTCTTACTTATTAATTATAATGTAATTATAAAAATAATAACTAATTAATAAAATAAAATAAAATAAATTATAGATTAAAACTAATCTGTTAATACTTGTAATTAAACTGTTATAAGTAGTAATATAAAAAAGTACATCTAAAGGTTGTAATATTAAGCCTTAAATAAATATGTGGGGTGATTTTTCCATTATTAATTTAGGGAAAATTGTATGAAATAGCAAACTATTAATTCAAATTAAATGTTATAGCTATAGTTTATTTTATTTGTAATTTGCAGCAAACATACCATTTTTTTGTCATCTGATTCGGTATACAATTAGTCATTTTCGGTATACAATTAGCCATTTTTACATTTCGATATAAAATGTATAAAATGCGTTTGTGTTTGTATAAAGAGAGAGAAAATTATATATACAAATAGAAATACATATATTTTCGTCATATACACTTATAATTATACAAATACAGATCATATTATACAAATTACAATGTATAAATGAATTTATGCAAAGCTGAACAATTTATATAAAATTGGATGTATCTAGCGAATTATACAAATCAAAAGCTCTATAGAAAACATAAAATTTGTTATGGAGCGCATTTATGCAAACTATTGCTATAACATACAAATATGATTTTTATGTTTGCTATATGTGAAAGTTGCTCATTAATTTATAATATTAATGGGACCATATATTTATATAGGAGTTTTCTGAAAATATATTATCCTATTATCTTATCGAAATGAGTGATTTTTTCCCATTGGCCCAAGTCGGGACCGAATGAAATATTATTTTAGAGAGATTATTAATTAACCGAGTATTAATTTAGTGAGGTTATATTGTATAAGATTTGATTGCTAAACAATCATAAACTACAATTAAATAAGCATAGAAGGATAAAAAAATTACATTAAAATAACCCTAAAAACTGGATCAAAGCTCACCAAAAACTCCATTAAAGCAACATTAAAAATTGACAAAAAAAAATCACTAAAATAGCCTAAACTTAACAAAACAGTAAAAACTGCATTTAAATAGCAAAATGAGTTTTGGAAAATGTTTTCCTTAATTTTTGAAGGAAAGTCATTTTCCTTAAATTTGAGGAAAATGAGTTTATTTAGAAAACATTTAAGTCAACCAAACATGAAAAAATTGGAAAACATTTCTTCATACCAAACACACCCTAAGTTTAAAACGTTGGGAACGAAAATCAAAGGAAAAAAGAAGAAAATAAAAATACAATAAAGATTTTTTTTGTAACAGATCAACATACATCTTGATTGACACGAGTGTATTATTAGTCATGTTATATTGTTGAATAACAAGCCTTTTATTTTAAACTCATATGTTTGGGAGTCCTTGATGATTAAATAAACCAAGATTTGAACATGATTGGAATTTTTAGAGAGAGACAAAAGTGAAGGCCTATAGAGTCGCTTCTATAATTAGATAAACTCAATGAAAACCATCTTTACATTGAAATGCAGATTAAGTATTGGTAAATGTTTAGCACAAATTAAAGAAACATAATCAAATAATTTATCAATAGTTCTTTTGTAATCAATAAAACTACTATTGTTTAAGCCATGAATTAAATTGCAAACGTAGCGCAGGTCCATTTGAAGGATCTGAGAATTCTTATGAAATTTGAGATATCAGAAGACGCACGTGAAATGATGTATGATATCCTCAAACACGCAGCAAAAGTGGAAAAAAGGCTGCAGCTACAACTAAATGACAATTGATAACCAAACTGCACTTTAATAACAAGAAGCTGTATTTTAATGTTTATAGCTAATACATAACTGGATTCTTGATTTCCAAAATTTATCGGGAAGTGTAAAAATGGCCTATTTTTCTATAAAGATGTAATAGACAGAGGATAGCTACACAAAAAGTTGATCAAGAATCAACATTTTCCAATCTCTACCTCTTTGCTAACATCCTTAGAACATGTGCCTCTAGTGAAAAGAGCTTACATTTCTTCCAAAGACTTTCCTTTAGTCTCAGGCAAGAAAAAGTAAAAGAAGATCAAAGCGATCACTGATATCCCAGCAAACATGAAGAAAGCACCACCAGTCGTAATTGCTGCAGAAATTGACAAAAAACTCATAGAAATTGTTGCATTCATCAACCTGTTAACTGCGACACCAATTCCAACTCCTAAACTTAAGAGGAAAAATCTCAGCAGTATATACCCAAGTAACATGACCAAGCCCAATGTTGAAAAATCACTATTTTGAAATGTTCTAAGTATAAAACAATTTGAGAAAAATACTTAGAAAAGAGTCGTCACTTAAATTTTAAAAAAAATTAAGAAAACTTATAATTTTCAAAGATTTAAACAGAAAAAATCATTTGAAAATATCAAAGAGGGTTCGGGGTTCAAATTACACTTCGAGAAGAGTTTAAGCATTTGAAGTGCCCGCTAATATATGGTTGACCTGCGACTTGACTAAAATATATTTTTTGACTAATTCTTTGGGAAAATGATTTTAAAAAAAATAAAAAATTATAATAATTGATTAACTTTGAAAAAATAATTAAATAAATGACACATTTTATTTTATTTTATTTTAATAAGGAACCTAAAACTGAAACATTTGGATTAAAATGCAAGTAATTAGAATATTAATAAAACTAGATTAATTAAAATTTATTTAATTCATTTTGAAATAATAATTTAAACCAATTTAATAAATTAAAGTATAAAACTCATTTTTTTCAAATTAATTGAAGATGACTAAGTAAGTATTTTTTAAATTGATTGAAAAAGTTGACTAACATTTTCCAAGTTTATTTGAGAAAAGTACTTAAACATAAAACATTTTAAAATGAATAAAACGTGATTTGAGTGAAAAGCGTTAAATAACAAATCTTTTTTAAGAACAACGATTTAACTTAATTAAAGATATAACAATTTGACCGGTATACTAGACATAAAATAAATGAACACAAGATATTTTAAAGATAAACCAACATAAAGTAAATAACTCATCTTTTGGGGATCTAAGTAAGTTAATTAATAGTTCTAGAGTTATAAAGTTAAATAAAATTAGTCGGACATAATCAAAATAATTAGGAGAGTAAAAGAGATAATGAAATTGGCCCCTTCATGGGCCAAATCGCTGCAAATTTTGGTCTTAACCAAATTCTCATTTTTGTATACATCGACTGTATATCAGTGTATATCATCATGTATATCAGCTATTTCTGTGTATCTCCTACTTCCGAACACCTGTATCTTACCTCGTCTCTGTATTTTCACATTTTTGACCTATAATTCGTTGTATAATGAGTGTATACTGCTGTATACAACATGTATACAGCCCCTTTTGGGCATTTTGAATTAATTTCCAGCAGCATTTTGAGTCTCCGAGGCTTGTAACAGCTTCCGAATATGTAGGGGCTGACTCAAGAAATAGGAACAGCAAATATCGAGCTTTTATGGCTCAACTCAAAAATGCAAGGTAGATAAGTCCACCATGGACTCGGGAGGGGTTTATGCGACAAAGAAAGGAGCAAATTAGTATGTGAAATAAGTAAGCAATTAGGCCATAACTTTAATTGGAATGAAAACAACTTAAAATTATTTTTTTGAGCTAAAAATGTCACCCCGAGTCACTATGACACCAAATTGAGACTCAAATGTCATAACTTTTAATACAAGATAGGAGGTAATAAAACTAATACTAAAGTAATGAAAATCAAGACACAAGGAACTTCAAAGGCACAGGCCTATATATATGTGTATATATGACTAAAGATTTTAAGCAATAATTAACACAATCCAAGGATACAATAAAGAGCTAACATCATCTCATACAATACGAAACTAGATTTATTTATAGAGACTTGAGGCTG
>JAJOOS010012661.1:0-25283 GCA_029582725.1 Solanum chiquidenum
AATGTTAAGTGAAATATGTTGTTCCTAGATTATCTAAAATCTTTTGTTGGATTTGTATACTTGATTGATTATTACGAAATGAAATGAGTGTGAATAGAGTGGGTTAAAACTCCATGACTTAATATAGAGGAGGTCATTTAATTTAAGATTTAGACGTAGTTGATTGATTATCTTAAGATTGCTTTGACTTCGAGAATTTATTTTGAGTTTATTGCTAGTTGATTTAGATTGACCTATTTCGATGAATCTTAATAGAGTAAAATGCATGTGGAGAATGCGTATTGATGCATAATTGATTGTTCATTTAACCATCTTTAGTTTTGCTTATGCAATTTCTACTTCTGGGATGAAATTTTATTACTAGTATCTTTGCTTTACAGGGACATTATCTGGATGAAGAAACTCTAAAACAAGTAGTGCGTAGGGTCCAAGGAGCCAATAGTTTAACTCTTGATTGCCTCCAACTGAAGAATGACACCTCCATTTTCAATATTCTTGGTGAACATATCGAAGATTTGAGTTTGCTCAAATGTTCCTCTCTGTCTTACCACATTCTTAGTGCAATTAGACAAAGGTGCCCCAACTTAAGGTATTCTGCCATGTCAAACTTCATCTTTGCTACTTTTGACAATTCACATATATAGGTAATTGTTATAAGATGCTTCACTGGTTTATAAATTCTTGTCGTTGATGTTAAAACTTTACAAGTGGTTGCAATCATTTTAACAGGGCTTAGAAGGTGTCAATCACCTCAATTGATGGATGTTCAGAATGTTGTTATCCTGAAATTCTCTTTGCATAAAATGGATTTTATCTAGTTTTAATAGTTCACTTGAGCCATTACATTACAACTTGCTGAAGCTGATTTGTATTGTTTCCCCCCGATATATCTGAAGCAGATTTGTTAATTTATGAACCAATTCATCTATCTGCTGAATTTAATTTTTTTCTTTGTTGACTCTTGATGGTATCTGAATTTCTTTAGGCTGTTTGGGTATAGAAAACTTCGAACTGTGTTAGCTTTTGTGCTTGGCATTCTTAATTTTACTCTATATATCCATCTTCAGAAGATGGAACAGTCAAGATAATTAAGTCCATTGTGGTTACACCAACGATATGTTACTTTCGTAATCTTGTCATTTATCCCTGGATTTGTTTCCAATGTATGTTTTTTTTTCTCTTTTCCTTTTTCTGAATCAGGTCCTTGCTTATTGAATTTGCTGGGTGTGAAGATCCACAACTTTTCAAAAACAAACTTGCAGAAATGCTCCAAAAGTTGACCTTGTTAGAGGTGAAGTATTCTCATCTTTCACATACTTCTCCTTTCTTCTTCAAATTGTCCCCGGTGCCTCTTCAAGCTTATTCCCTTACAACTAAGAGTTTCTTCTTTAGAGAGTCAGTTTTATGATTTTTTCTCCTTTCCTGCAGGTGCTGTCCATAAAAATTCGAGGGACCTACTTTGATGTATTTGATATACGATCTCTTGAACTATTTCTGCCCAAGAGTTTAAAAAAATTGAAGTTACAACAAACAGAGGGAGACACATTTGTCCATTGGTTAGATAAGATCAGGGATATCCCTTGGTTCAACTTGCAAAGCTTATCTCTTGTCTTGGATGTTATATCAGATAATTTTCTCATGACAGTTGTGTATTCTCTTCCTCTTTTGGTGGAGCTGGATCTTGAAGACAAACCTTTTATGGATCCAGCGGCACTGGACTTGACCAACATTGGAATGCAGTGTGTGCAGTCCTGCAAGCATCTAATTACCCTCGCAATTGTTCGAAGTAGTATGAATTGTCCCACTGCATTTACGAGAGTGGACAACATGGGCATGTTCCTTCTTTCTGAAGGTTGTGGAAGGTTGGAATCAGTGAAACTTGGTGGGTTCGCAAACGTTACTGATGCTGGGTTTTCGTGAATTCTGTACTCATGCCGGAAACTGAAGAAATTTGAAGTGTCAAATTCACGTCTATTATCAGACTTGGTGTTTCATAATATGAGAGGAGTTGCAATGTCCCTAATTGAATTAAGGTTGTTATCATGCAGGCTTCTAACTAGTGAAGCCTTGGAGGATTTGTCCTCATTGAGTAAGTTGGAGGTACTTGACACAAGTGGGTGCAGAAGCATTGCAGACCCCTGTCTCTTCGTCATATCAAGTGTTACTACACTCACAAAACTAAACTTAGCAGAAGCTGATATCACCGATAAGGGTCTTGCTTTGCTTGGTATGGGAAACTTGGGCATTACGGAGTTGTGCATCAGAGGCTGTAAGAGAGTAACTGATAAGGGAATTGAGCATTTATTTCGTGCTGAAGGGAAAATTGGCAAGACGTTATCATTGTTGGATGCCAGTCGCATGCCCGGAATAACTGATGCAGCTATATTTACCATTGCATCTGCTGCTAAAGCATTAACTGATTTAAGTCTAAGGTACTGCTTTCATGTGACTGATGCTGCAGTGAAGATGTTGGTGGATAGACCAAATCACAAGGGTAGTCTACTGCAAAAGCTTGATCTTTTTAAATGTCGAAGTCTGTCTGGTGATTCGATAATGCTACTTATGCACAAGTCTTCTTTCTGTGGTTTGCGCTGGCTTGGTGTTGGAGGTACTCTGTTAGTCGATAAAAGAGACAATTTCTCTACAATATGCAATGTGCGACCCTGGCTGGTTGTGTGTTTTGATGGTTGGCAATTTCATTAACAGAAGGCGGATATTTTAAGAGGAAATTCAACAGATCAAGATGGACCTCATCCTTGGCATCTCATAGTAGTAACATTTCAGTTGGTGATGCATGTTGGATTGCTTCCTAGGCTGCAACCCCTCTTTTGCGTCTCTACTTGTGCTTGAGCAAGACTTTGTTTATTTTATTTTAGCCTTCTCCCCTAGTTTAGGCATTATTGTGCTTTATTAGCTGTCTATTGTAATGAACCTTTTGAATTACAAACACCCTGTTAAACCGTTTTAAATGAACCATGATCACTGATCAATTATATTTTTATACTTATTTAGCCCTTATTAATAAAAAGTAGTATTCATTTCCTAACATTTATATCACAAATTTCAAGTCCAAATAGTAATTAAAAGGGGTAGGTCACAAAGGAACGTAAACATGTACTAGTAATCAGTTAACGTTAAAAAAGGAACAATTAAACAAAGCGCACTTCGATTAAAAGCTTCTAACTTGTAAAGACAAAAACCTCAACCTCTTGCTGGCATTTCCATAATTGTGTTGTGCCCACAAGAATAGAAGGTAATAACATATGGGTTAAACTAAAACCAAGGCAAAACAAAAAAATTACTACTTTGATTCCTAAACTCGCAAAGATGTAGCTACTTGCTACAATGGTAATTAAATAAGAGCAAGAAAACAATCCCGGCAATACATCTACTTTTAAATAAAAGCAGTTCGTCCGCCCCTCCTACTATGCCTATCGTATGCAGTGTTGAATTTGTCAACAAGCTCGTTTCATTGTACTGCAACCATCAAAAAAACAAAGACGTTAGATTATTTATGATTTGGCTCATGGACTTCACGGAATCAGAGATGACCAAGTGCCTGCACTACAAAATTTGTGGTAATACTGGTGACAACTTATTTACCAGAACTTGCACTGTTCCTAATAAACAGTTTTGACATGATTGACGAGCTTAATTGAGAGATAAAGTGACCTTTATGAACATAGAAGTATAAAATTATCAATTGGCACAACCTCACTGCTTCATACCTCTCTTCCGTATATCACAGCAGCCTCGATTAAATACCTTTTATGAATTCTATTCCTTTTTTTATCAGGTGAGATAACTACTACCTCCGATGAATTTATTTCTTCTATCCGCTATAGTCATTAACATTATTATTATTCCACCAAGGTACACTTTAGTCCTAAAAACTATATTACACTGGAAAATATATCAAGAATGAAAATGAGAAAGAAGGGGGACAGAAAAGTTGATGTTAAAAGCTAGTTGAGCAATTTTTACCAAATCACAATATCTCATGATGATCAAATTAACAAAAAGAAGTTGTAGAAGCCTCAAACATCATACCTAGAGCAGTTGGTGAACATGGTGAGGTAACTAACTAATAATGTGTCGTGATACTCCTGCAACAAAAGAAAGAACATATACAATGATAGGATCAGAAAGCAGTTAAAATATATTAGGTGCACTACAGCAAATATAAGATCTCTAATAACCAATTTGTAGGTCAAAACTCGAACTAATAGTCACCATTTACAGATCTTGAGGTTCTTATCAGGGAACCAAAAAGAAGAAACCCAGTGAACTCTAGTGAAGATACACGCACACACACACACACTCATGTATCTGCAACTCTACTGAATAAGCTCAAAATGCACTCACCATCGAGAAATCATCTCTGAATTTCTCCGACTCGATAGTTGGTAATCTTCTTAAAAGACTAGAGACCTGCCTCAAAAGTGAATTATCACAAGGGATATCACCTGCACTCACAGAAACTGCAACATTAAAATCTTTGGATAATTGAAGAAACTCATTAGGAAAACATTTGAGGAGCAGAAATGTCAAGGGAAAAGACATTCCTCTTCACTTATACACAGTTTCTAAGTCTATCAAGCATCTGGATTCACGGGTCCATTTAAGGAAAACTTAACTTTTACTCGAGTTGTATAATATAAATATATAATAAAATTTTATGATGATTAGGTGAGTCTCCCAGTTAAAGCACTTCCTTCACAATCAATTTAAATGTAATTTCAAGTCCCAACAAGTTCTAGGTACCTTTTTGCATTGCAAGCAGATAGTGATGTAGCACTCTAATTCTGCTATTCAGCATCTTAATGGCACTATGTATGCCAGTGAGGTGGCCAGCCACTGTAGAAAACAGAACATGTAAGTCCTAGACAAGCTCTGCCATTGTTGGTAGTGGAGAAGATAAAATAGCAGATGATTCTAGTTTTGTTAAGCACTGTTGCAAGCTTGGAATTGCCAAACCAAAAAAAAAAAAAAAAAAGGAAGTAATGGTGCTCACACTGAGTTGCAGCAGAACCTCCATCAGATGGTTTAAGATGAGCAACAGAAATCCGTTCAGCTTCAACAGTCTAGCAAGCAATGAGATATTTGAAAAGCACAAAGGATTTGATTAAGGTGCTCCCAAGAACTAGTTGACAAGACAAAAATATTTGGTAAGACTGTACCTCTGTCTGGTAGCTTACTTGGACAAAAATAAGTTGTGGGATGCCATCAATGACGTGCAGCTCTTGGTACCAACAAACAGTTTCAAATAAAAATATTAGGCACCAAAAGAACTTATTTCACAAAAACAGCTGCAGCTAGATGATGTTAATAGATATATTTTATTCTAACAGGGACAACAAGACAAATTTCTGCCAATAAAAGTTGCCACATTGATTTCAGATATTCGACATAGAGCAGTGGTCATATTGACTATACACGCACCACTTTCATAGATAGTAAGTGGCAGGTCCTTCTGTGCATGATTGATAGAAGGATTGAGAAGCAAGTACACAGGACTTTCATTGATATCCATCAACTGATACAAAGAAACATATAACAAGGTTATTTGTTGCCAAATACATAATATTCTTATTGTGGATGGACAATAACTAGGGAAAGAAATACAATCTATTAGAAAGATAGGCAAATTAATCATCTCCAAATAAAGTAATATTTGAATCACAGGCCTTGACTGACATATCCCATCCCCACCCCCCAAAATAAACTACCTTCGCAAACAAAAGAAGATGTTACAATAGCCCTACTCCACTAAATAATGATTGACACCATGAAACATCAATAGCATTTTCTTTCCTCTTGTAATTCTGATGTTCATAGATATATGATCAAATCATTCCCCATAGAGAGTATAATGCTGGGGCATCTCGGATAAACTGATCTTCTTGTGATAGTTTTCAAGGCACTAAATCGTCCAAAGGTTATGGAACAGGTGTCAGCACAGACACCTCTTCTTCACTGTGATACTAAAACCATTTGAGGAAGAAAAGACAGAGAATATGACTCGATAATCTTTTTTGTATAAAAGTATTTATGTAACACATGCTTGATATAGTACCAATTCTCCACCTCCTATTACAATTTTTTCTTCACCTCTACCCACCACAAGTGAATTGAAAAGGCAGCCATTTGTTTCTTGAAAAGACACGATTTTTACTACTAAATTTAACTTCCTGAATAGCACTATTCTATAGAATTTATAGTCATCTTTTCCCTTTTACCAGATTACCATCCTCTCTTTCGCACACGGAAAAGTAGGAGTTACCTTGAGTTCTATCTTTCTCCTCTTAATTAACAAGCAAAAAGAACAGAAAGTGATAAATAAGTTTGAAACAAAAAGAATTCAATAAGGCGTTCAAATACAAATTTCCGGAGATGTTAAGAACTCACAGCTTTGTGAATAAGCATATCCGATTCTTGTGCATCACTCCCTGATGAATACCATCCCAGTACATAAAAGTTAGGGAAAACCTTCTTATCTGCACAAAACTCCCAACTTAAGTATTATGAGCTACAAACGTAACTGTAAGTAGAATTTCAACTATCAAGTTATCAAAAACCAGCTGCAAGCTATTGTTAGTCTTAAACATAACTTGGTAATTGTCATACCTCAACAAAATAAGACAACTAACCTGCCACAACAGATCAAACACTGCTACAATGGCATAAGATAAACTCACGAAAGGATATAAAATTCAATCTCAACCTAATTCGAGTAGCAATATGGATGATGGATCATGTGCATGCTCTATTCGAACTCATATCATTCTAATACAAAATAATTTGCCTTTTAAAACCAAATTAATGATTTACTTAAACTGGAATTATGAATTCTAAAGGTGAAGAAAACTCACAGAGCTCCTGCTCGAGGAAAGCGCGGTCGAGGGAGTGAGTAGCGGGATCATAGAGAAGTTCGACGATCTCGACCACTCTGTACGCCGATGACACAACCGAAAACCCTAGGCGGTACGGAAAGTGAATCAGCACCGTTGGAGGAGTGGGAAGAAGGAGGTTGGGACTTGACAAGAGTGTAGTGATCCGATACATTAAGTATCACCAAAGGATGGAGCTTAAATGTCAAGCCACTACTCGACGATGACGCCATTCCTCTTCTTGGAGAAAAAAATTCGGAGAAGAAGGGTAAATTTTCAATTTCTGCCGCTTTGAGGAAATTTATCATATACCTTGTATTCACAGAAGAATTAAACAAATATTGGTGACAGTATTAAGAAAATCATCTTTCATTCCATCAAAAACAAAATTAACAGAACGTACATCAGATTTCACTTACTAAAATCAATCTGAATGGTAACCTATTCCCTAACATCAAAAAATCATCAAGCATTTTGTATTCCATCAAAAACAAAATTAACAGAACGTAGATCAGATTCACTTACTAAAATTAGTCTGAATGGTAACCTATTCCCCCTAACATCAGTTTCTAATCACAGAAATTGTGAAGCAATTTCGACCAAAAATATATCTGACAATCATAAACCTATTTCTTGGATCCCCATATCATTTTCGAAAATGATTCTTTCGACGCAACGATCCATTTGGGGATCATTTTCATGCTCATTCATCACCTTGTTGAAACGTCTTTCCAGAGATATTATATTTCCAGCTATATCATCAAAACGTTAACTGGGGAATATACTTCTTACATACCTAAAGTGTTTTTCAAGAAAAGCATCTTTAGTACAACGGTTATCCTCAGACATGGAGGTCAGAATTGTCAAATCTACATGATACTATATATCTCTGTTTTCTTCTCCATGGTTTTCTGTTTCTTTTTGCGCAGATCCAGCAGCATTATGTGTCTCTTCTTCTCCAGAAATTTCTCCAGGTTTTACCGAATCTCCGTTTATAGGCCTCTATCCGATTCTTAAAAAGTTCAAGCCAAATTGCGTTATGACACAGTCAGTACAGTAATCACAACTCCACGGGCAACCAATTCTGAAAATTCAACAACAATTCTGTCGTTGTACAAAGGGGCTACCTTCTCATAGAATAAACGGTATTCCGTCTTGACACCAGCAATTTGTTCGCACAAAATAACTTCTCACTATATAATAAAAGATGACTGTTAGAAAAAAAATAAGAATCAATAAAGAAGAGGCAATTAGAATTGATTACCTCAGTCAGTTTAGCACATTGTCGTCTTATAGAAGGATATAGAAGTTGTTTCACATGCTTGACTGAGGTAATCAATTCAGAGTGTTTTGTCATGCTTTCTATAGTATTTTGTTGTTGGTCCTACATAATACTTATATTAAAATGTGTAGACAATTGAAAAACAGCCTACCCCAACAGTATTTTTTACTGTGCACTTTTCCACTTTCTATATAATATTTAATTTACTTTAATTGAATTTAACGTGGACCCCACAATTTTTCTTCCAATCCCCACCCAAACTTTACATTCTCTGCAGGACGACAGCCGACAGGACAGCTTTTTAGAAAAGCTACAAGGGTAGGCTGTTTTTCAATTGTCTACACCTTTTAATATTAGTATTATGTAAGATCAACAACAAAATACTATAGAGAGCATGACAAAACGATCTAAATTGATTACCTCAGTCAAGCATGTGAAACAACTTCTATATCCTTCTATAAGACGACAATGTGCTAAACTGACTGAGGTAATCAATTCTAATTGTCTCTTCTTTGTTGATTCTTATTTTTTTCTAACCATCATCTTTTATTATATAGCGAGAAGTTATTCTGTGCGAACAAGTTGCTGGTGCCAAAACGGAATACCGTTTATTCAATGAGAAAATAGCCCCTTTGTACAACGACAAAATTTCTGTTGAATTTTCAAAATTGGTTGCCCGTGGAGTTGTGGTTACTGTACCGACTGTGTCATACGCAATTTGGCTTAAACTTTTTAAGAATCGGATAGAGGCCTATAAACGAAACAGAGACTTGATAAAGAATGGAGAAATTTCTGAAGAAGAAGAGACATAATGATGTTGGATCTGCGCAAAAAGAAACTAAAAATCATGGAGAAGAAAATAGAGATATACAATATCATGTAGATTTGGCAATTCTGACCTCCATGTCTGAGGATAACCGTTCTACTAAAGATGCTTTCCTTGAAAAGCACTTTAGGTATTGTAAGAAGTATATTCCCCAGTTAACGTTTTCCAAAGATGATATAGTTGAAAAGATAATATCTCTGGAAAGACGTTTCAACGAGGTGATGAATGAGCATGGAAATGATCCCCAAATGGATCGTTGCGTCGAAAGAATCATTTTCGAAAATGATATGGGGATCCAAGAAATAGGTTTATGATTGTCAGATATATTTTTGGTCGAAATTGCTTCACAATTTCTGTGATTAGAAACTGATGTTAGGGGGAATAGGTTACCATTCAGACTGATTTTAGTAAGTGAATCTGATCTACGTTCTGTTAATTTTGTTTTTGATGGAATACAAGATGCTTGATGATTTTTTGATGTTAGGGAATAGGTTACCATTCAGACTGATTTTAGTAAGTGAATCTGATGTACGTTCTGTTAATTTTGTTTTTGATGGAATGAAAGATGATTTTCTTAGTACTGTCACCCGTATTTGTTTAATTCTTCCGTGAATACAAGGTGTTTGATAAATTTTCATTGTTGCTTTCAAGATTTCTTGCAGAGGAGAAGTGATGAAGAAGAAGACCGTTAAGGGTTATTTAGAACGGTAATTGTAGCGAATGTACAAAAGTTTCACCTTAGCAGGAACTTCCAAAGATTTGTGGTAACGGTCATTTGAGGGATCCTGCATTCAGAGTAACAAAAATCTAAGCTACTTGCAACAGTAAAGCACACATACATTTGGAATGTCTGTTGAGAAAGATATACTGCATCATCAGATGCCTGCTTAAAGCACATAGTTGCTTTTTCAAAGTAAAGAGCAGCTGCATCCATATCAGTAGTTAATAAACCATGTGAAGTATGGGCATTTCCCAGACACCAAAGCACATCATGCTTCTTTTTAGGGTTCAAAGTCAATGCCTCCTCCAACTTTGAGGTTGCATTTCCCCAAATAAACGACAACAAATACACACTTCATCTGCCTCTTAGAATTTCAAAAACTCAAAGAACAAGAACAGCAAACAAAAGAAAGAACATTTTTTTGGCACACTATAGGTTAAATTAGAAATTCAAGCAACTCAATACCAGAAATCATTTGTTCCGATTCGGCTCCCTGCTGGTACTGTGCTAGACCCAGCAATGCACGTGCCCACCTCGCCAAGTTCTGCATTCAACATCACATAACAAAAACAACAAACTCGTTTATTCAACAAAGCATCGAAGTTCAAATTAAACGCAAAAACACATCAAACAGCTGAAATCCAATTTAGAACGATAAAACAGAAACGATAAATGAAGAGAAAGAGGAGATACTGACATCATCATCAAGCGGATTCTGAGCATAGGAGGTTTCAGCACTCTTCCGAGCGCGTTCGTAGGAGAGGACTGCTTTTAGGGTTCTACTTAAATATTGTGGGCTTTTTTTGAATTCTGGGCTTTTAGTAAATTGGAATCTATTCTATTGGGCTACGAAGAAATTTAGGCGAAAATGCCATATATAGCCCATTTCAGGACTACTAATCAATAAGAGCTGAAATGTCTCTCTTTAGGACACTCCTGATGAAATTATATTGACTTTTTATCCATTATTTGGATTTGACTTCATGACATATTATATAGTTTAAGACAAAAGACATAAGCGCGCGGTGCGGCATATACTATTCACGCATGTTCCCTGAATGGCGATGCATATTTCATGCGCTAACAACTTCACTAATACTAAGGAGTTGATTGATAATTATTACACAAAAGAATAAAAATGACACAAATACGTTAAATAAATTTAAAAAAAAATGTCCAATTTGTCTCTCTAGTGGGACATGCAACACATCTTTTCAACCATAAATACTTTTTTGTTCTTGATTCGACTTTTTTTGAATATAGAGTCACATTTATTAAGGAATATTTTACCCTTAAATGTGAGAGTTTTCAAAGCGAATTAAAATTTGATCTGGATATCAAATACTGTGTAAGAAAATTTTAAAAAAATATCTTAGACTATTTACGTGGCAATTATGGGTGGAAGTTATTGCATGTGATACAGACGTGGCATATTCTCTTTCGATAAGATAAAGACTGAGGAATAAGAGCCTCTTAAAACTTACCATAGGTGTATCATGTATGATAGGTATATACATATATTATATAATACTATTAATTAATTAATTTTTTTATTTTATTTTATTAAAATAACTAAATTATGATTATTTGATGTGATTTTGTAGATAATCTTTTTACCATGAAAGTGCTCATACGAAAAATACTTTTTCCGTCCCAATTTATTTGTTTTACTTTTTCTTTTAATTCAATCTATCAATCCTTCAACTTTTTGTGACAAGTTAAGATTATAATATAAG
Organism: Solanum chiquidenum; assembly: GCA_029582725.1. Taxonomy (NCBI): domain Eukaryota; kingdom Viridiplantae; phylum Streptophyta; class Magnoliopsida; order Solanales; family Solanaceae; genus Solanum; species Solanum chiquidenum. The sequence continues at coordinate 11,456 of JAJOOS010012661.1, forward strand.
CTATTTTAACATATGAAAATCATAACAGACAAATCAAAACGAAAAAAATAAAAATAAAATCAAGTGTGGTTCAAATAAAGAGGTTATGTATGTAGTGTCAATTTTTCTGTGGGAATTCATAGACATACGTGGAATGCCTACACGGTTATATTTACTTTTCTATTAAAAAATTTCTCCTAATTTAATTATTATACACATTCAATTTAACCCATAAAGTCAATTCCTAATGCTTATTTAGTAATTCCTGTTGCGACTTGGATATACATATGGAATATGTCCTTCCCGTCACCATTATCATTAACTCGAAAAAAAAGGAAAACAGAGGAGTGATAAATCAAGCAAAACTGAAGCATTTTTTACTCTCTCAAACAAACAACAAATGTACCCTAAGATATTCCCCAACAAAATCATATTACAATCAAGAGATACACACAGGAAAATTCTTAGAAAGCTGTCATCGGTCATATTCCTTAATCCACAACTTAATTTCTGTATAAACCTAAAAGTAGGGAATTTTCAATCAATCAACTCTTCATCAATTGAAAACAAGAATCCCAGAATTTTAAAATAAAGGAACAACCTGTGAGAGAGAACAATTGAAAGTTCTTTCTCCATTTCTTTGGTTACCAAAGCAGACCCAGTTTCCTACAGAGGAGTAGAGTTCCAGTTTCTGTAAATAAAGGAACTCTCGAGTGTTTCTCGGTTAAAGAACGTGATTTTCTCCTAGGAAAAGTGATAATGAAATAAAGTATTAGGAGTTGGATTTTATGGGTTAAATGGGTTGGGTTTTATGGGTTAAATAGAAGAAACTTTTAAATAATAAAAAATATATATATATATATCCATGTAGGCAAGTCACATAAGCGACACATATGATACTAAAAGTAAGGATATGAGACTTAAACTGTTTAAGGGTAAACAAGTATCTAAAATTGGATGGAAGAGGGGTAAATATATCAAAAAAGTATGATGAATGACAAATATAACGCTTTTCTAAAAGTACAAAGACAAATATGACCCTTTTCCGATAAATAAATCATCTTATGAGTTGTAATTTATCGAATTATTATTAAATTCACGTGTTAATCATTATAAATGATTAATATTACAACTCTTATAAAAAAAGTTCCAATATCCTTACAACACCAAAATCATTTGTCAATAATAACCAAACTTAGAGCCATAACTATGATGAATGATCTTGCAAGAATGGATTTTTCATTTAATAAAAAAATTCCATAAATTAATTTTTTACACATAAAGTTATGTTCGTTTGGGATGACAAAAATATTCCTCTAGTGGGAGAGTTGCAAAATAGTGGAGGAATAATATTGTTAGCGCTAAAAACCAAACAAGGATAATATTTTTACTTTTCTAAATTAAGGAAAATAATAATAATAATAATAATAATAATAATAATAATAATAATAGAGTACTCCTTTATTAAAAAAAGTAGCAAATGGGGACGTTGCCATGTGCTACGGTGCGGCGGTTATTAGAAAAAAATTTGATGGGTCGACCCAAAAATAGAATACACCTTAATTCATTTTTAAAGTCTAACTAACGTTTAAAAAATTCCGTCAATGTAATAGTTCATAAATGAAAGTGCGTAGCATAATTTTTCTTATAATATACTAATAGTTTCTAAATTAAATAGGAAGAAGTCTTTTAAGATAAATTCGATCGAAAAAACATATAGGAAGTTTTGAACTTAAGATTTCCTTCGTTCAATTTGAAAGATCACATGCTCAATCAATTCAACTACTCTTATAGATATGTAATATAATTTAATTATACGTTATGTTTAATAGAACAAGAAACTTTAATCATATTATATAATTCTTAAAACTTGTCGGAACATCTATTTAGAACATATTTGGACATTTGATATGAAATCATATTATTTTAAAGTTGAAGTTTTGTGTGGAAATTCCATTTAAACTTTTTTAAGTTGCAAAAACTATCAAATTTTCACTATTCTTATACAAAGAGCATTTAGTCAATAATAATAGTAATTAGTTACTCTTTAATATAATTATTTCACATGATAAGGTACGGACAATCTCTTCACACCAAACATGATGGAAAATTTAAAATGAAATCTAAACTTCAAGTTTTTATATTTTTAAAAGTTTAAATCGTAATTTGAAATCTTAAATCATATATTTATTTTTTTGGAGCATTATCATAATTCCAAAATGCATATATAAAAACTGATTAGAAATCATGACTTCATATATGTCAAAAGAAAGTTTAGACACTTTCAAACTAAGTCGTATTCTAATTGAACACTTGTTCCGATAAATATTTTCGATTCCGACAAGGGACAATTACAAATAGCAGACAAAACCTCAAACAGCCAACTGACGGTGACGACAACTGAACTGTGGCGTTACTAGTTGTCTCCTCCGTATCTTTATGCCGCGTAGAAGCAAGTAAATTGGTCTCCCTACCCCACCAAGACAGTAACACAAGTTAACTCGATATTCATATTAGAATCCAACTATTTCTAATCCGCATAGGGTGTATCGCATTTTTTCATACTTTCAATCTGTAGAGATAATTTTTCAAACTCGAGATTTCTACTTAAAAGATGAAGGAGTACTTGTTATTTCACAACTTTATATTAATACTGTACCTAGTATTCTTTTACTACTATCATATTTAATTGAAGGAATCAGGCTGTTTGTAATTTGACTCAATCGGTTGAAAAGGAAATCGATTATGCTAGATCACCTTTGGTTCTGAAAAAGCAACAAAGTAAGTCGAGTATAAAAAGGAGGCTTGCAACCTCTTAGCCATGAATGTGGCATGCTTCACACCCATAAATAAGTGTTTGCACGGACATAATTTCCAAAGCTCTTAGCGCATTGTCACACAGATTGAAAAGTTGCTTTCGACGGAGATCAAAAAAATTCGGATGCGAAATTGAAATCGAAAACCCAAAGAAAACTCACATGCCTTCTGCTCGCGTCCTAAGAATTTGGCACTCCTCTTTAGACTATGTCCCAGTTCGCTGCTAAGAAAAAGTTTCACGTTATGTTGCATCCTTTTTTATGTCGTCCGCATTTGTGGTTGAGAATTCATCCTCTTGGATGCTCTCCACAAAGGCTAAGATAAACTCGTTAGTAGAAACTGTAATTGGAAAAAGTGGTAGCATCTCTTACGATACTTTTCAGTTCCTTTTATTGTGAAAGATATCAGATAAGTATGTTCAATATATATCTGCACACTCAAAGTAAATGATTAGTAGACATAATGTCGTTTTAGCTAGCGGTTTGAGGCAAAAAATAAAGAAAGATCATTCATATATCAAATGAGTATATCTTAATGGATAGGCATAAACGTCTTTTTCAACTAGATGAGAAACTAAAAAAGTATTGAGGGTAAAAGATAATGGATACTGCTTTCGAACACAGTATGTCCATTACAATTTATGATTTATTGAGGATTTGGAGATGTCATTGCTTATTTTCTGCATGGCAAATTCCGATGATCTCTGCAACGAGCCAGATGGCTTGATAATTATCACAACTAAGAAAGAGTTCCACGTTGTGCTGCATCTGTTCTGATGTGTTTGCACCTATGGTTTGATTTAAGAATTCATCATCTCGGATGCTCTCGACAAAGATATATTGTTAGTGGAAACTGTAATTTAAATAGAGTAGTGATACGTTTTAACGTATTCAATAAATATATTTTTTTACAAATGCTCTGACGTCAGCCTCCATCGATTTTGACGCAATAGATGATGACGTGGATGACGATGCTTCATTGATAGAATGATGATGATCCATTGATAGGATAATGCTGCTACATGATAGGATGATGATGTCGATGTTCCATTGATAGGATGATGATTCTTCATTAATGATCCATTGGTGGGATTATGTTGATGTCACTCTGGATGATGACGTTGATGCTCCATTGATAGAATGATGATGCTTGGTTGATGATCCACTGATAGTATGATGTTGATCCATGGGAAGAATGATGTTGATGCTCCATTGATAGGATGATAATGCTTCGTTGATGATCCATTAGTAGGATGATGTTGATCTATTGGCAGGATGATGTTGATTTATTGGCAGGATGATATTGATGCTCCATTTATTGGATGATGATAATTCGTTGATGATTCATTGGAAGGATGATGTTGATCTATTGGCAGGATGATGTTGATGCTCCATTGATAGGATGATGATGCTTTGTTGATGATCCATTGGTAGGATGATGCTGATCTATTGACAGGATGATGTTGATCCATTGGCAGGATGATGTTGTTGCTCTATTGATAGGATGATGATGTTTCGTTGATGATCCATGGATAAGATGATGTTGATCCATTGACAAGATGATGTTGTTTCTCCATTGATAGGATGATAATGCTTCGTTGCTGATCCATTGGTAGGATGATGATGTCACTCTGAGTGATGATGTTGATGCTCCATTGATAGGTATATGATGTTTGGCTGATGATCTACAGGCAGGATTATGTTGATATTCTATCGATAAAATGATGATGATGTCCCTCTCGGTGGAGGTACTATCTCATTTGATAATACTGCACATATGTCCCTTTGGGTAGTAGTATTATCTCATCTGATAATACTGTAGAAATGTCCCACTGTTGGGGTTTCACATTATTGCGTCTGATATTGACGCGATTTGTGAATATTCTTCAAATATTCTTGATGCTGAAAAAATGTAATTTGATGTCATTGTAGATGTTTGTACATGTTGAGAGTGATGTTTTCACTTGTTCATATTTGAACATTTGTACTCATTGTGACTCATGCTTTGCTGGGAATTTGAACGAGGTGTTGTTGCTTGTATCCTGAACTCTTTTTTTTTTTGCAAAAACTTCAATGACTTTCCTGCATCCACAGAAAAATTATTAGTTTTTAAATTAAATTGATCTGTGTTCGCTTGCTCCTTGTCTTTGCTGTCTTCGGATGATTACTCCGATCTTTTGTTGGTTCGAAACTTCGGTGTATCTGATAGCTTGTTCATGGAGAAGTCAAAAATCCTTAAAGCTTGGGAAATTTCTAACACAGTCCTCTCGAATCTGCTATAATTGAAAGATTTTGTAGTTGACTCTGAAATCTTAAGATGTCGGAGATTGTTGCAATTGACTATGAACTTTAACGATGCCATAGATCATTTGAAGTTAGCTTTAAACTTCTAATATGCTTGACATGTTTGAAATTTACTACTAATCTTCTAGCGATGTTTAAAGAAATTTTTGATGCAATGATAAAAAAAATTGTCCCAGTTAGAAGTCCTGGGGTATCTTGTACTGTTGATGAATATATCCTGGAATTTTTGAGATACTCTAAAAAATTCTATCCCAGTTACAATTCTTAATGTAACTTCAGTCTTGACTTGTTGGAGAGATCTTCTTCTTGAGAATTTTTTAGTCCCTCTCAAAAAAATTGTCCAGTTTTTATTGTAAAGAAAAATAGAAATCTTACGGGAGATATGACCGAGTCGTTCTGAAGCCTACGTATCCCGTTGAGGCAGGAATCAGGTCAAATGTAGTTCCCCCACGAGGATGAAATAAAGACAAGAAATTTTGATAAGAAAATGACCAAGGCCGATATAGGTCGCCTACGTATCTCATTCTTGAAAATTCAGGTTGAACGTATTTTAAGTACAAAAGAGAAACAATGAAAATATATGAAGGAGTGACCGAAGCCGACAAAGGTCGCCTACGTATCTCATTCTTGAGAATTCAAGTCAAACATAGTTCATTACAAGGAAGTGCGATAAAATGAAAAGAAAGAGTTTATATGTGCGCTTTCAAACAAAAGATAACAATAACTTCATATGCAAAATTCTGGCCAATAATGGGCATACTTTCAACCTTTGATGATGAATATCTTCAAATGACTTGCACTTACTCTTAAGCATCCAATATGTTATCCCTTGAAGTGGTTTCCTCAATATTGATCAAATTTTTGTTGATCATGTTTTGAATTTTGTGTTTGAAGGTTGAACAATTCTCCGTATCGTGTCCAACAACTCCTGAATGATAAATACATCTGTGGTCGGCTATATAAATTTTTTCCAAAGGATTTGTTGGTCTTCCTACTATAGGATGGAGTATACCCATTGCTTTCAATCTTTCATAAAGTTGAGTTTGAGATTCCCTTAGTGGTGTAAATACTTTAGGAGCCTTCCTAAAGTTTGGACAAGGGAATCGCTTCTGATTGACATTGTGGTTTCAATATTTCTTTTGTGGAGCTGACCGCATATGGGTAGATATGACCATAGATACCTCTTCCTCTTTTCATTTTGATGTATCCATATCACTAATTCTAGTAGCTTTTTCATTAGCTCGCAATGCGGTAAGGTTCGTGGTCTTTCCAGTCTTGAAACCATCTTCCAAAGCTTCTCCCACTTTGACGATCTCGATAATTTTTTTGCACATCATACACAACATTTTTTCATAATACTCATGCCCTTGAGTTCGAATAAACATTTCAGTGATTTCACGTTCCGACATGGGAGGGTTAACTCTTGCACCCTCTTTTCTCCAACGAAGAGCGTACTTCGATAGTTTTCTGTAGAATTTTGTTTGATCTTCTCCAAATAGTAGCGATCATGGGCAACTTCTACGTTATGTCCAAATCTTTCCGTGAAATTCTTTGCGAGTGCATTCCAACTTGTCCACTGTTCTAATTCTCGTGATATAAACCATTCCAAAGTTTCTCCTTCTAGACTTCGACTAAAGAGTCGCATTAGCAAGGCTTCATCTTTCCCTACTCCAATAAGTTTATCACAATAATCCCTCAAATGAGTCAAAAGATTCTCGACTCCACTAAAAATGTCAAATTTTGGTACTTTAAAACCTTCTAAAAGCTCCAAATATGGGTGACGACACAAATCTTCATAATTCAACTCCACAACATCTGAGGTGTATCGAAAGTCCTTCATAGCATTCATAACTTCCTCTACGATGCTTTGCTCACCCTTTTCTTTTATGGCCTTCCACTCCTTCTCCTTCTTCTCACAATGTTCGAGTTCAAAATGTGTGGTAAATGGAGGGTACAATTTAGGCGATATTGGAAGATGAAATGCAATTTTTAGAGGTATGGTTTGAGTGGTAGGTGGTTTTTGGATAATTTGAGTAGGAATTTGATGGACTGAAGGAAAATTTTGAAAAACGTTGGTATTTGGATTTTGAGGAATAGGTAACTTTTGGTATGAGGAGCTAGCATGATATGGGTTAAGGTTGGTTAGGTCGATGATTGGAGGCTTTGGATCCGAAGTAGGAAAATGGAGTGGAGGTCTTCCGTTATCTGGAGTAAGAGTGTTGGCAACAAATGTCATATTCATCAAATCTCGGGTCTTATCCATTTCAGTCCCCATTTCAGCAATCTGTTGGAACAATTGTGCAATCAACATGTTCTGTTCAGCAATGATAGGGTCTTTCACAGTAATTTCGATCAAATCAGTATTTTCAACATTTTCAACTACTTTTTCTTTGCCTTTTGACAAACATTGATCGGAGAAGAAATCTTTGGGGTCTTTGGACCTTGTGAAGTATGGATGTTAAGCCATTTTCTCAACACAGATCAGTTTGAGTACATGACAAAGAAAAACAACTCAAAAGCAAATGTGTTAGTCTGTGTCGATGATAAATGATACAAAATATCACACATATTACTGTAAACACATAAGAGTTACTTTATCTGAAGATAAACTAGCCCACATATATAGAGAAATGAATATATAGGCATAAATTTGTCTATTTGATTTTGAGCTTAGTGAATCTGAAATGTCGACTTGAGTTAGTACAAAGTCGATTGTATCTTTAATTAACATACTTCTGATTTTCGATTGAGTTGAAATTTGAATCTAATTACAAGAGTTGAAAAGATAAAATTTCTCAAAATGAGGACCGAACCTTGAAAGGCTGTCTATGTATCTCACGGGGGAGAATTCATGTCCTACGTAGTTCGACCTTTGAATATTTTTCAATTTGAGACGGTGAATCTTTTCTGATATGAGAGAGTAATATTTCAAAAATGAAGTTCGAATTTTATTGGAAAACTAAATACTCGAAGAGTATTTGAATGCACTTTTGATAGTGACTTGGTATTTGTGCTTAAAGGGTTCTAAAAAATATATTATTTCCGAGAATGAGTAGGCTAGAACATCTCCAAATAAAACAACATATCCATACAAACAGTTACAATATATAAACAGATATTACGCGCTTTAAACAAATATGTGACCCTTTTATGTCAAGGGTGAGCGTGGCGATTTGAAGGATGTATAACGTCGTTTGAAATATTCCATTGCCCATAACCCAAATTTATACAAGTTTTAAGAATAAACTGAATAGGGATACAAAACAGGGGAAATTGAATACAAAATAATCAGTCCCGCGCAGGGGTACAATCTTAAACTAAGCTTCCATGAAAGGTCCTTCGTTCTTGAGTTTCTCACCATCTCTGAATGCTAACATCTTCGGATGTAATGGTAATTTGATTCTTCTTCGACTCCAACAAAATATCAAACGCCCAACCCCAAAAGACAATGTTTTGTCAAATGACGCATACATCCTTCAAATTTAAACATATAAGCATGATTGTCTTTTTATTGACCGATATGTCAAATAGACACAAGGTACGCTTCTAATGGGCCCAACAAGCCTTGGGGGTTGGGTTATCTTAGTTCGAAATACTCTAAATTCGAAATTTGGTTTAGCTCTACACTAGCTGCCTAAGAGTGGCTTTTGAAATACCGGGAACCCAAACAGACAACTTAGGCTGGAATTCACGACAACCATTGGACGCATGACGTACCAATAAATTGTCGATCCTTCCGGAAAAGGGTTGAGTATAAAAAGTCTGGATGCGATTATGTAGAAACCGTCCTTAATATACTATACATACAACAGGAAATGTCATGGATACAATGACAGTTATATCAATTCAAACACATTAAACGCAGATAAATAATTCAGCAATTAATAACAATTAGTCAAATCTTATGGTTAGAACGTAATTAAGTCCCTAGCGGAGTCGCCATTTATGTTTTATTCGAAATGATAAAATAAAATAAAAATGACTAAGTTTTCGAGAAATTGATTAAACTTATGATTTAAGAGTAATTGAATTTTCAAAAGAAACAGAGTCGCCACTTAATTTTTTAGTAAAAATCAAGAAAAAACTTATAATTATTTCAAAAAATTTAAACAGACAAAATCAATTGAAAGTAAAAGGGTTTGAAGTTCAATGTACTTTCCGAGAAAGTGTTAGACCCTCGGAATGTACGCTAACTAGCGGTTGACCGGCTATTTGACAAAAAATAACTTTGACTAATAAACTCTTCAAATTTTAACTAAGTAAAGAAAATTCATTTTTTTCCTTACTTATTATTATTTTTTTCTAATTATTTTAAGGAAAAATAACTAAAGGGGAATCTTTCTAAAATAAGTAATTAAGTGTTGACAGTTTAATAGGTAAAAATATGACTAAGTAAAAAATATATAAATATTTTAATTTTGAATATATAAAAATAAAGAGAAATTGCTATCTTTAGAAATTTAATTAAATTAAACCATAAAATAAACAAAGTTAGTCAATCAATACAATAAAAATGATAATAGAGAGAAGTAAAGTAATTGGACTTGGACTTTGGCCCAAACCCAATCAGATTGGCCTTTTGGCCCATTTGCTCTCCTTCAATTTTTTTGATTTGTCTCATTGGGCTTTGGCCCATTTTCTCACCACTTGAACCTGCTGGAAATTAAGTAAATTTTTTATTTATTTTTTGGTGAAAAGAAGAATTTGAAGCTTCACATTTTTCTAGTGGGCCGACTTATTAAGGTTAGTAAGCCCAAACTATTTATCGAATGTTTGTATAAGCCCAATTTTTATTGGGCATGAATTACCAAAATGATATCAAACATAAGTTTTAGTTGTTATGTGAGTGAGTATAAATTAATTTTACTTATGACGTAAGAGTTTGAGGGATTTCAAAAAGTTACTAACGATAGATGGAGATGATGTATGTTGTTTATCGGGTATGAGTTTTAGTTATATTGACTTGTGAACAATTTAGCAACACAAATAACTGGCTAATTAAATAGGTTCATTGTATTGAAATGTTTCAAACTTTTATTTCACGGGAAAATTAATTTATGCAGACGAGCCAAAGATCAAGATCATCTGTTATATATATCATTTTCACAGATCAACCTAAAAAGATACGATTTAAATCCATTCCCTTATTTTATCTCACTCTCAATTCAATTTTTTTGTTACTTCAATTGAGAAATTTGTGTTAAAAGTAATAAGTGAAATTTGACGATCAACTTACATGACAAGATATTGTTATCATTCCATCAATTAACGTAAAAGTAAGATAAAGGTATAGTTGATATGGCAAATCAAAACTTTTTATCACTGTTTTTAGGACAAAATAGAATGAATTACACCACTATTGAACTTTAGTGTCAATTAGCTAATGATCACCATCTATGAAACTCCTTTTAGGACCACCAATTGGCAATTGCAATGATACTCATGTGTCATTATAACTTTGATCAATCTTCCCCAACATTTTCTCCTCCATATCTCTTCAAATTTCTTAGCTTGTTTCTTTAGTGTTGGAAATTGGGGCCTAGCCATGTGATATATTGATTACTTTAATGTGGTCGGTTAAAATCATCATGGATCAATAAGTTACATGGTTGTTAGCTTATCACAAATTTTTTTTATCTTGATTTGAACCAGTAATATGAGCAAGCTCACAGAGATGGAGTTATATGCATATTCAATTTATTTTTCATTCTTATCTTGTCAATATGATGATATGAAATGATCTTAAATGAAGAAGCGTAGAATCATATATCCAATCCTAATTTATTTGAGATCAAGATCGTAGAAATTCTTTTGAGGAGAGAGGTGGATCTAAATAAAGAGATGAAAAAAAAGGAAGAGGCAAACCTTTAATGTGATTTGACCTTTGCTCTATTTTGATACAATGTGATTATGTGAAATTGCAACACATAGACTTGAATTTAGATATTAATATTTTTACTTCTTTACAAATTACTTTAAAGCTTCATCAACTTGGGATGGTGAATCCTATTAGATCTAAGTTGTCGACAAAATAAAATAGGAAAAGATGTAAAATTCTATACTTTCTTATTTGAAAATATTTATAAGAAAAATCTCAAAAAATATACGAGTGAATCTCTCATCGATGAATTTTTTTACATAACTTTTGAATGAGAGGCTTTTTAGGAAATAATGTCATCCAACATGAATTTATTATATTAAAATTATCCCATAATATCCATTTTAGAAATGTCATGCCAAAATCATGGAACTACCTTCCTCTAAAGTCAAATAAGCTACAAAAGCCTAGTAAAGTCAATAACTTACTCCTAATGATAATCCATCCACAGTATTGAATGGGATAGCTTCTATACCTGCCTAATTAAATTTAAAAAAAGTAATATATTTCGTAAAATTTTAAATATAAATTTCTAGTTAGGATTAAAATTATTGAGTTCTGATAAATCTATATATATGCTTGTAGTTCTACCCTTAATAACGAGACAAGTAAAGGTTATAAATGATAGTGCGAATTTCCAAATTGAAATTTATAAATTTTTAGTGCATTTTGCAACACATAAAATTATTGAATTTTATTGAATCTACACAAATAACTGTGTATCTGCCTCTTGGTTATGAATGTCTTTGATTGATTCTAGATAAAGAATCATGTGACTATAAACAAACAAAAAATGGAACAAAAGTGTTGATCATAGCCACGATTGACGGCGTTTTTATGACTTTATTTGTTAGTATGATTAAACAAAAAGGATAAGCAATTTGATGAGCTGTAAAAAGCAGCTTATCCAAAGTTGTCCAAATAAGAACCAAAAAAAAGCATAATCACTAGTCTTTTTACAAAACCAAAAGTCATTTTCTTGAAGTTTAAGGAAGTAATAGTAGAAAAAGAAACTATTTTGCCAATTTATAATTTTAATACAATCAAATTTCTCTATAACAACATTGTTTGTAGACAACATATTATTTAACATATCATGAAAAGTCGATTCAAAAGAAAATTTGGTTATAGTGAATGTTATTACAGAGGATAAGAAAAAGGCAGTCGGTGCATGATCGGACGGTCGGACCGCTAGGATCTATTGTGCATAGCCTTAGCTTGAATTTTTGAAAAAGGCTATTTCCACAGCTAGCTCTAACCAGTGGCCTCTTCGTCACGACAATAACTTTACTAATTACGACTGAGGATGATTGTTATATATAAACAAGTTGCCTTTAGTTTGCATTATGGTAGACATCTAAAAGGGCTTCTTGGTTTGTTGGTTGTTATATCTGTATGCTGTTTTTTTTCCCCAACAGAAAACAAAAATATTGGTACTATAGGTTAAACATTAGATGAGTAGCTTAAAAGGTTCAAATCTGAGCTTTAGCTACATATCAGTTGGTTACAAGTTACGACTATGTTGCTCGTTGTCGTACTCGTGTTGGATCCTCCAAAAGATGACCATTTTTTGAACACAATAGCCTGCACGATTTTTGAAGGTTCCAAGCAACATAGTGTTAATGCAGACAAAATAGTAATGTCAAATTTTAATGATATATCAATGTACTATAAGCAAAACTTTGCCATGGAAAACAGAACAGATAAAGGGAATTTCATTGGAACATTCAATCTAAAAACATCTTCACATCTCCCATTCATCGTCGTGTTCTAATATTTACACAGTAGGCAAAATCTGAAGTATAAACTCTTATCAATCTCAATGGTGAAGAACCATTAAAGATAAAAGTTTTTACTACTATCCATGAGGCAATCCAAAAAAAGAGAAAAAAAGAAGAGAATTCTAACCACAAAAAGATGAAATATCATTGATTTACGGTTCCCTTTCTTGCGATTCCTCGAGTATAGAACCTTTCACTGAAATGCCATCAAGAATATCGCTTTCTGAATCAGTTTGTAGTTCTTTAAACTTGGTCATCACTTGTATCATTGTTGGCCTTTTGTAAGATTTCTCATCAAGGCATTCAAATGCAACTTTCAAGTAATGATAGAGTTCAGCATCACCAGATAGATTTGTTATCAGCTCAGGATCAAGAATCTCGTGACTTCGTTTCTCGTTATGAAGTTGCTTTCCCCATCCAACAAGATTGTTATCATCACCGAATACACGGGGATCTATTGGCCTTTTCCCTGAAAGAAGCTCCAACAGTATGACACCGTAACTGTACACGTCCCCTTTTGCGGTGCACCTGAAACTTTGGTAGTACTCTGGAGGAACATAACCTGGAGTACCAGCAAGTGTACTCACACTTAAATGAGTATCCAGAGCATTTACCAGCCTTGCCATTCCAAAATCAGAAACTCGTGCCTCAAAGTTTTCGTCTAAAAGTACATTACTGGACTTCATATCACGATGAATTATGTGTGGTATGCAGCTGTGGTGAAGAAATGCTAATCCTCTTGCTGATCCTATCGCGATTTTCTTTCTAGCTGGCCAATCAAGAAACATCCCTCCTTTCCCGCCATCATGAAGAACAGATTCAAGACTTCCCCATTTCATGTATTCGTATACGAGAAGCCTTTCCTCCCCAATCTTGCAATATCCCAACAAAGGGACAAGGTTTCTATGTTTGATTTTTCCAATAGTCTCCATTTCAGCCATGAATTCTCTGTCTCCTTGACCTGTTACGTGCACGAGCTTCTTGATTGCAACAGTACTGCCATCTCTCAGCTGAGCCTTGTAGACTTCACCAAAACCTCCAGAGCCAATCATGCTTTCAGAGCTGAACCC
>JAJOOS010012662.1:0-26977 GCA_029582725.1 Solanum chiquidenum
GCAAGAGACATTCTTTTTTAAACAAACTAAAAATGAACTAAGACAAACAAATTGAAACGAGAGAGTATTTTGGATGATGTAAGTAAGTTTCATACCAAATTCAAGGCGTAAGCCATTAAAATGGCAGGAGAATCCCCTTCAACAGCAGGAAGAAATCCAGGTTTCTTTCTATGTATTTCCATCTTGAAAGTTTCCGTTTGGGTGTGCTTGTTATTGTAGAATGTATTCCAAGTTCCTCTTCCTTTTTCTCTTGTGAAGTACAAAGCATGAAGCATTCCTTCCCCTTCAATCCATATGTGTCTTGATTGCCCAAATATGGATTTGGTCGATTTGAGACCTCCAAACAGAGGATTTGAACCTGCAAATACTCGTATCAATCATTGTTTCTTAAGGGATGCACAAAGTCTAAAAAGTAAACAAGTAAAAGTGAACGAATGGACAATTCCTGACCATTTCTTATGTAAACACCCTCCGGAAAATCATCTGGGATTTCCCCTTCCACCGTAATTACTCGAACAGATTCTCCAATCTCTTCCACCGGTGCAAAATTACTCTGTCAAAATTTATTACATAAGTTAACATTTGTAGCAGCTAATTGAACCTGGTAGTAATTAATAAATGGAAATGTACCTGAGATGGAAGTAATGGCTGATCAACAAATTCAAATACAAGGTCCACAAAGGCATCTAATAATTTGATAGAAGTTTCTTTCACAGCTTTTGGAATGTCAGCTACAACTGGAAAATGCACCAAATCCCTCGAAAATGGCTATTCATCAATTCAAAACAAAGCAAATTATAAGCTAATTTGCCTTTGGGGTATTCTAAATAAAACATAAAACACTACCAAAAATATTGAAATTAACCATTAACAAAGTTAGGTTTTAAAAGGTGTAAATGGAAAATGAAGAGTTGTGACTTTAATGAGGAGGCGTGACTTCTATGAAAAATTGTGACTTTTATGAAAGGTTGTGACATTTCCGAAAGATTGTGACTTTTCCAAAGGGTTGTGACCTTTCCGGTAAGGCACAATAAGAACATTTTCACACACTATCCTTTGTTGTTTATAAATAGTGGGATTTCCTCTCATTTTAAGATAACCAATTTTCTGGACTTCTTCTTCTTCTACTACTACTACTAAATCTAGTATTCTAAGTGTATTTTGTTGTCGTTGAGTGGTTCGCTGACACCATGGTTTTAGGTATCGATACACCGGTGAATAAAATCGTTCTATCCTAGGAGAATATATTCAATTAACCTCGGGTACTTGAGGGGAATAATTTCCTTAAAGGGACATTGTGCATTCAATGAACTCGATTTTCTTCTTTGAGAAAAATATTTTGTATATTGTTTCTAATCTGTTTCTAATTCAATTTTCTCTACTGCTTTTGATTTTCTAGTTTTGAAAATACTCTTTAAACTTTGTTATTTCTTACCAAGTTCTTCAAAGTTTTTGTTTTAAGTATCTTACGAATACAGGATGAACAACAATATTTTGTAACTAAATAACAAAAATCGTTGTCAATTCTATTTAGAGACATATTATAATATCAACAACATCCCAACATACCCAGCGGGGTTTTTTACAAGTTAATCTAGAATTTCTAGAATATATGTGCTACTAAAAAAAAGGAAAAATGTATTTATGAGAATTGATCCTTTCCTCTAGGTAAATAGTTTATTGCCACTACTTAACATATACATTGGTTAAAGGGTTAAATTGTTCATCTTTCTTCACTTTCGATGAGTTAGGTTCTTTACGCAAAGAAGCCAGGCGAAAAACGCACACACAGATTCTAAATAATATGTGAAAATCGAATCATCGACAAGATGTTTATCAGAGATATTTGATTATGGAATACAATCGAAGGGCTAATAAAATTCAAAGCTTGAGAAGTAAGGGAATATCGACGGCAAGTGACTTTGATCTCATGTTGGCCTTTACTTCGTCTACTAATAAGGGTATGGGGTTTGACAAAAAAAGAAACCTTTAAAATCTCTGAATTTGAATATTAAAATATGCATTAAGATTGAAAGGTTTGCATATAAATACATATCAGTATATTAAGATATTGCATTAAGACCTGGATACTAAATCATTAAGACTATTTTCTCAACATGTAAATGTATAAAACTTGTCTTTATTTAAAAAATAAATAAATTTAAATTTAAATGAAATACTAAATTGATCAAATATGATATCAATAAAATATTTTAAATTTTTTATGACAATTGGTGGTGGTGATGACTAACTATGGTGATTGTGTGTCGATTTGAGATGATTTGATTGATGATGATAGTTGTGGGTAGTTGACAGTAGTTATTGATCGTGGTTGATGTTGGTGCTGGCTGATAATTAGTAGTGAAATAATACTAGTAACTAATGGTGATAATGAATCATGATGGTGGTTAGTGATATATAATGTTGACTAATGGTGGTCATTATTAATAGTGATTAGTAAATGTAATAATGGTTGGTGGTAATGATTGCAAATGTTGGCTAATGGTGATGCCGATTGATTTTGGTGATTGACGGTATTGGTGGTTGTGGTTGGGATAAGAATGGTGGTTGTGGTTGGGATAAGAATGGTGGTTATGGATGGTAAGTAGTGGTAATTGTGATTGAAATGATGGTTGTGGTAGTTGTGGATGATATGATGGTTGTGGGTAGTAGGTAAAAGTAGATGGAGCAGTGGTGAACTGTCATTTTTGTAAAAATAAAATAAAATTAAATACACTTTTATGATATTAAGATTTTGTTATAGACCATAATCACTCAATCAAATTCATACTCAATAAGTTCATGGTTGTAAAATAAGAAAAACAAACACAATTAAGAATTAAGATTTAGACCTTGAAAACAAACAAATTTACCTAAAATTTGAATCATTATTAGTTAAGAGTTTAATACCTTCATTAAGTGCAAATAAATGAGACATTAGTTTTCTTGTGACATGGGTGCCACCGTCGAACAATAGTTGTCTACTATACTATATTGAGATGTCCAACAATACTTGTCCACTTTATGAAATCAATGCATAATTTTACACTTAGTTCCTAATTTACCCTTATCATTAATTATAGTCATTTCCCTATTACTCCATTCGTCCCATATTAGATGAGCATCTTACTAAAAATGTGTGTCCCATATTACTTGAGCACTTACTAAATTAGGATAGGATTAATTAAAAAAAATTCATTTTACCCCTACAATAATTAATATGACCTTTGGAAGTTTAAACAAATTTTAAAGACCCAATATTAATGTGCATTGATATAAACAAAGGGTAAAATGGTAAAGTCTTCCAATGTATTAATGATTTCTTAATCACCGTGTAAAGTTGTAAGTGCCCATCTAATATGGGACAGAGGGAGTACATTTTTTAAGACATTATATTTATTATATTCAAATGGTGATATAGTAAAATTAATCTTCTATTTATAGTTTCTTAAATGGTGTGCCAAGTCAATAGTGGACACTATTGTTTGACAGAGGGATCAGAGAACTAAATTTAAAAAATATATACATAAAATATCTAGTTTTACGGAGAAACACTTGTCCCATATTCTTGCTATAAACTCACCACTAGAGTCTAGAAAAGGTAGTGCGTACATAAATCCTATTCTTATCTTGGCAAGTAGAGAGATTATTTACGATAGACCCTAGGCTCAAGAAAATAATAGGAATGAAGAAATCAAGACAATACTACACACAAGGCATGACAAAATTATATACTGATAAAAAACCGTAATTACAACAAAATAATATGATAAACGAATTATAAGGAACAATAAATAGTAACAGAAATCAAAGGAACAAAACCTATAAGAGTAATACTACGACTACTAGCAACAAAGTTGATGAATATGAGGGGAAGGAGGGTTACCTTCAAAGCAGATGAAATTGAGGCTTTCAAGTCCTCAACTTTGGTTGGAATTGAAGGCCTTTGAATAGAGCAATTTACTTTAAATGTGTAACTACATAAGGCCATCGTTGATCTGTCTCTCTATCACAGTTTTTAAGTTATGATGTTAAGAAAATAACTTGCTAGCTAGTTGTTCATTTTTGACATTAACTAATTAATGAGAGGTATTTATAGTGTTGGCGTAAACAACGAGCATCTAGTTTCTAGGGTATAAGCATCTTTCAATTGAACTAATTAGCTTAGGAAAATGACATTTCTCACAATAAAAATTGATCAAGTGAAAGCACTTTATTATCAGTAATAGTTTATGTGATTCTATTTTCTTTTTGTTCTATTTCAATTTTTTCTAGAAAACAATTTAATTTTACTCTTAATTCTAATTGTTTTTTTGTTACCCTATCGATAATTCTATAAATTAGATTTACTTAATCTAGAACAGAACATGCAATCTTTGAATAACTGAAAATATTTTTTTTATTCAATGGGCATCTTGTATTAATTTCATAAAAATTGGAGGTGATATAAACCTTATGTTAAGGTCATCCTATCCAACTTTCAAACATTAAGATAGTTATAGTCACGTAAATATTATGACATATTTATGAGCATAAATTTTAAAAATATTAAATTTTACAAGTCTTCATTTCTTTTTAAATTATATCTCCGATTAATAAAATTAATACGCGAATATATTAATCAGGATTAGATATGGAATATTCCTGTTACTAACAACTTATGGCTCTGTAAGTTGTGACAATTATTTTATGGAAACAATAATTTCGAACTTTTGTATGAAACTGGACTGTAGGGTTCAGTTGTAAGCTAAAACTCAAAAAATAATAATTGTCCTCTCTATGTTTACGAATGGTAAAGGACAAGAAGATGTAGAAAAAGAACAGCGATCTATAACAAATAATTAATAAAATATTTGAAGAAGAAACATAAGACTTAGCTTACTCCTTCTTTCCTAATTTATGTGTTACTTTTTTTTGCTTTTCGAAAATCAAACTTTGTGATTTTAATAGTGTGTTTGATCATAGAATTCTTAAGTTAATTCGCACACTATCACATAAATTAGGATAAAATAAATAATAAACATACTAGAAATTAAATTTGAATGCAACTTAATTAAACATAGAACATATATATATATATATATAAGATTAAATTTTTAAGCCAAAAAAAGAAGAATGGAATCAACAGTATATACTGAATTTAGATTTCCATATATAATTTGAATTGTTCATATTAAAATTCCTAATCTTACTTTAAATAGCTATACGCTTTCTCACTTAATAACGATATGTGTGATTATAAATTTACTTGCATGATATATTTAACAAGTAAAAAATTACAATTTGTAATTTGAGCATCTACCTAGAGGAAGATTCTTCATCACTCTGGACAAAATCTACGTGGACTTTCAATCTCTAGTGCTTAATTATATTCTCAATTTTTTCATGCAAAAAATGGTTGTTACAACTAATTTCATGAAATGTGGAATTCATATACTATACTTTTAAGACGCTAATGGTTAGCCAACCAAATTTAGTGAATCCTGTTAAAATAATTATTAGCAAGAAAAGTAACAAACACTACGACAAATAAAGGATTTAGTGATTTCAGTAACGATTTTAATTTTTTATTATTGAATTATCGATTCTTAACGATTTGAGATTTTTTAACAGGTTAATCAATAACTTAATAGTTAATTAAATAATTATATTTATACCATTTAGTATATAAATTCCTAGAGTTTAGTTTTAATTTTTTTTAGATTGTCTCAAACTCTCGATTATCTACGATGTGATAGTATTTTTGCTTTTGAGCAAGATGTTGTTGGCAGAGAACAGAGGAAAGGCACAAAAATCAGAGAAACAAGAAAAATGCAGAGAATATTAAAGAGAAGTTGTGTTACTTCTTTATTTATTGAACGGAAGTTATTCAAATAACAAAAACAACATGCCCAAATATATAGGTTAAGAGATAAATAACTAATCCTAAAATATATAGGTCTTATAACCCACTAAAACACTATTTCAGCAACTCTAGAAAACTACCTAACAGAATGCAGAAGACTAGTTCAGCCAAACTATCCATGTCCGTGTTCCTACTTTGTTTTGAATCACTATTCAACAGATATGACATGTCAACTCACGTGCATGGTTCATTTGGTTTGTCACATTATTTTAAAGTTATTTTCAATGATTTTCTTCGTGTCAAATCATAATAGTTAACTGATAACCAAACTGATTAACGATTAATAATCGATAAGCCAATATCTTAAAGGTTCAATATATAATGGTTTAACATATCTACAAATCGATAATCAATAAGTCGAATCAATAAATTTTAAAGCCAAAAACAATGATTTTATGGAAACAATAATTTCGAACTTTGTATGGGTCTGGAGTGTAGGGTTCAGTTGCAAGCTAAGACCCAAAATTTGTTTGTCCTCTCCATGTTTACGAATGGTAAACGACAAGAAGACGAAGACAAAGAACAACTCTATAACAAATAAATAAAATATTTGAAGAAGAAACATTCGACTAATTAGCATACTCCTCCTTTCCTAATTTATGTGTTCATTTTTTTGCTTTTCGAAATTCAAACTTGGTAATTTTACTATGTGTTTAAACATAGGATTTTTAGATTAATTCACACACCATCACATAAATTAGAACATGAGAGTATTGAATGCAGGGTAATTAAATAAACATAGAACATATAATAAGATTGAACATATATTAGATTCCCATACATGATTTGAATTTTGTCATGTGATCAAGAGGTCACGGTTCAAGCTTGGGAAACAGTCCCTTGTAGAAATACAAGATAAGGATGCATACAATAGGCCTTTATATATGATCGGTCCTTCCTTAGACCTTATGCATAGCAGAAGCTTTAGTGCACTAGACTGCCACTTTATACACAATTTGAATTGCTTATATTAAAATTCCTAATCATATACTTCATACTTTTAAGACGTTAATGGCATGAAAGCTCCATGAAATCCGTATGGCACCCTACTCGATAAAGTTATAATAGCAATTGGCTCTTCCGTAAATTTCTTTGCATCAATTATACAAACCTGCAAGAAATTAAATTAGAAGTAAACCGAGGATTTAAACTTAATGAGTTCAACTATATGATAATGTGCTAAATTAATTGTATTTTACTTACTTGAGAAATATTCTCATTTTCGTTATGTGTAAATGTAATGACCCAACCATCGTCTTCATCGATGCCTCCAGGTTTTGGAACAAATGAAGCTCCTGAACAAAATGTATTCTTTGGGAACATGTGATATTCTGATTTAATCAATTCATCTTCTTCATCCTGTATATTTCATTTCACAAATATTAATTAATTAGTACTATATGAAGTATTAATCCCTTTTTTTCTTGGGTATATACTATAGTATACATACCATACTATTAAAGGTTTTCTTTTCTTCATAATGAACCTTGATTAGCCCACCAAATTTAGAGAATCCTGTTAAAATAATTTAGTATATAAATAATGAGTAAATCACAAGATCTATTAAAATTAATTTGTAAATATATAGTATGTTTACCTGAGCCAGAAACCTCTGTGGACTCAACAACTTGTAGATAAGCAAATTTATTTCTAAATCCTGAGATCTTTTCATTGATGAAAGGGAATTCCATTTCAAACTCATCTCCAAATATATTCTTCTTCTCTTTAACTTGTCCAGTTTTCATGTTTAATCTCCATTCGCAAACACGAGAAAAAATTGATTCTTTTGTGAACTCATGAAAATCGCCATTTGTGGAACTTGTTTCCCTTTTCAACCATTTGGAGAACTTGTCAAAATGGTTGATGCTAGAACTAGGTCCTGGTATAACTGATTGACGAGCTTTACATGCTCTCACCACCACCTTTGCAAATTAAACAACATTTACTAATCATTAGTTATAATCAGTATTTCAATTTTATTTAATATAGAAAAACTCAATATAAAATGGTTACACACTTCAAGATGACATGAGAGTAAAGCAAAAGACTATATGTCTATACGTGCGTACGTACCTCATCATTAAGTTCGAAGCAATTAATGATGTGAAATACACTACAAGGGTTGACCTCAAACCATTTGATGGAATTGGCATTACCATAGCGTGGCATTATCCCAATTCTTGCATATCCGTCTTTTTCAAACTTCATTAACCTACATAATCACAATATATTTATCATATATAATTAAAAAATATACATATACTTGGTTACATGAAAAAGGGAAAATTAATATATATACTCACTGGCCTCCAAGAATAAGTTGACTTATGTCAACTATTAGCGGGAAATTCATGATCACATTGTATCTACAAGTTTATGTAGGACCAATTAGTAAAAAATTACATATACTATCATACAAGTATATATGTAGTTTAAAATAGGAAACAATGTAATTATACCTTTGTGTAACTCCTATTTCATGGCAAACGGTACATCTATCGAACATGAGATCCGCTTTGTGAACCATTTTTTTTCCATCGGCTGAAAGATTAGTAATAAATTGAGTAACATTGTGAAAAAATAAAAATAATAAGTAAATTGAGTAACGTCCGATTAAAGATGAAGAAATAAAACATACTATATAGGGAAGGAAATAATATGGTACCTGAAATCACACCAAGTTCCATATAAGGCTTTTTTCCATCAATACCAATTATAACTAGTTCTCCCGTTCCGGGTGCTTTCTGTGTGTATGTTGTATAAGAATTAAATAAGAGAAGTATTGAAAATACCTTTAAATTTGACCCAAATTATTAATTTCATATCTTCAAATTATTGATAGCTTTAAAAACACATTTTTACATGACTAAGTGAACTTAAATAAGCCCCCGGCCCGATCATGCAACAAGAGTAAAATGCATCCCTACATTCTCGCGGAATGAAGAGGTGTTTTCAACACTTTTCTCGACTTTTTATTAAGAGTCACATGCTCCCACAAGAATTTGAGATCACTTGTTATATCATGTGGCAGATCGGTGATGTATTGGGGATATATCCAAGTTTAGTTAATCAAGTAGAGGGGTATTTTTAAAGCTGTCAATAGTTTAGAGATAAAACTAATAATTTACGCCAAGTTCAAAAGTATTTTCAATACTTTTCTCCTCAAATAAAGATAAAAGATCTCGTACTACTATGTACTACTATAGTCTATACTATTTTTTCAGATAAAATTTTGTAAGTTAATTACTAAGTACAATTATTTGTACCTTTGGGTGGCTAGTGAAGGGTCTATTCCAAGATCCACTTAAAATGTTCCAATTTCCCTTAGTTTGTAGGGAATGTATGTCGATCTCTTGAGGCATATGGTTCTCAGCAATTGAGTAGTATTTGTTTCCATGTTCAAACACATTACTGTTGCTCAGGCTTTTGTCTGTCACACCAAACCTCAACTGCAAATTATTATTACAAATGGATTCACGATTTGAAATTTATGAATGTTAATTAATCCGACTTCTCCAATTAACTATATATACGTAGGTATCAATAAATACATACCAAATTTAGAAGGTAGGAGAGGAGTATAGCGTTAGAATCGCCTTGAATAGCAGGAAGAAAACCTGGTTTCTTTCGATCCTTTTCCATATTATAGCTATCTGTCTGGACATGTTTGTTCTTGTACAACGCCTTCCATTTTCCGCCACTCTCTTTGTTTAAGTAGAGAGCATGAACCATTCCTTCACCCTCAATCCACATATGACTCGATTCACCAAATATAGATCTCGTCGATTTCAGTCCTCCAAATAGAGGGTTTGGCCCTGCAATAATAATATATATACGTATTAAACCCGCGATACAATAGGACTACGTATTTATCTCGTAGAAAAAATTGATCCAATATACCGTTTCTTACGTAAACACCCTCTGGAAAATCATCTGGAATTTTCCCTTCAACTATTCCTACTGTTGTACCTTCTATCATCTCTTCCACCGGTGCAAAATTACTCTATCCAAAATTAAATTTGATGTTAAAGAGCATGTACGTATTATGTAAAAAGAAAGATTTAGGATTTAGAGTTCAACGTTCTAAATTACCTTAGATGGAAGATATGGTTGGTCAACGAATTCACATATAAAGTCAACAAAAGCTTCCAATAAATTGAACGAAATGTCTTTGATAGCTTTTGGAACGTCTAATGAAATGTTTGGAAAATGGTCCAACTCCCTCAGTAATATTGGCTGTTCAAGTCAAAATCATGCAACTTTTTCTTTAACAACGTAGATGTTTAATTTGATAACAATAATAATGATCCATAATTAGCTAATTGCACAAATTAATAGAATGCTGCAGTAAAAGATGATAGTCACTGCAATAAATAAAGAATTTGTGATAATTATTTAGCATAATAATATAATTATCATTATATTATATTTAACCATAACCATTAGGAGTGTCAATGAGACGGTTCGGTCGGTTATTTTTTTAAATTATATCATTCCAATTTTTCGGATATTTTATAATGTATAACCAAAATTAAATTTTCAGTTTTTTCATAAATTAAAAAGGTCATCCCAATTGTTCGAGACGGTTATACACTTAAATAAAAGTCCATGATTTTATTGGGAAAAAAAAACATAAATCGGTTCGATTCGATTAGATTCGGTCAATTTTTCATATTCTTTTGACATTCCTCATAACCGTCACTCTATGTTACTCATAATACATTTATATTAACTCAATTACTATTAAATATTTTTATAATAATAAATATTGTCACTTAAAAAAATATTTCTATTAAATATCTTATGGTGAGTTACGTTACCTTGAAAGTAGATGAGAGTGGATTCCTGGAGTGCTCACGTTTGGTTGGAAGTGAAGGCTTCTGCAATGAGCATTTGGTGACCACTTGAAGTAGTGCATAACTATTAGCAGCCATCTCTAGAAATTATTATTCAGTATATACTCTGCTGATTGATATTGCAAAGGGGATATATATATACATATATATAACATAAAGAAATCTATTATCTATTATTACTAATATATATGTGAGAATAACCACACATATCATCATCAACATGCTTACCTGATAGCAATAGGGGTATATTGGTCATTCAACAATATAAATATCAGAAATTTTCCCCATAGCTAAATTCAGCACACCTGAAAATTAGAAGGATAAGGAGCCATACAATTTCTTACTAGAAAAAGCAGAAAAGGACCACTCACATAAACGGAGCAGAAATAATACTCCTTCCATTTTAAAAAAAAATGATTTACTTTTTTTTTAGTTTATTTTTTAAAAAAATGATTTTTTTCTTTTTTGGTAACATTTTCATTTCAGCATTCCACTGACATATTTTAGGCCATCAGATTAAGAGTTTGTTTGGCATTGCCTCTAAAAACAGCTTATTTTAGAAGCACTTTTTTAAAATGACTGTTTAGAAAAGTGTTTTTGAAAAAACACAATTTGTGTTTGGCTAATTTATAGGAAAAGTGTTTTTCATAAGCAAATTGTGTTTCACAATTTTTTTTAAAAAATTAAAATTTACATGTTTAAATTTTCAATCAATATTATACCTTTTTAGGAGGTTGAAATCTTTAATTGTTATTTTTTTTCTTTTTTCTAATCTTGTAAAAATATTGTTGCTATCTTTTTGCTAATTCTACAAAATAATGTGTAAAATAATATATAATATATAAAATAATAATATATAAACGTAAAATTTATTATATAAAAAATAAAATTCTTATGAAATTTAACCATACTTATGAAATATGCTAATTAATTAATAAGAAATATATTGGTAAATATGTATATATCAGAAGGGTATTATCGTCTCGAGAAAAATATATTTTTGTTTCTGCTTCTAAATTTTTCTAAAAGCATAAATTTTAGCTTCTTTCCAACGATAGAAAAACTATTTCTGCTTCCATTTAAAACAATTTTATTGATTTGCCAAATACTCAATTTTTCAACAAATTTTTTTTTTCTGAAAATAAGTGTTTCTGGCCTCTAGCAATGTCAAACAGGCTTTAAAAGACATTTTGACATACTTTAATTTAAGACCACAAGATTAAAAAATTATTTTATATTTTTTTAAATTTTATATTAAATTAAACTAGATCATTCTTTTTTAAGTGGAAGAAATAATACACTAAATGATCATTTGATAGAGTTTATTAACAAAAATAATACTTACATTAACTCTCTATATTAGTAATATCTTATTTGATACCTTTTTTCATGCCATCAACCCTACCATTATAGACATTGACATTTTACCAGAGGTATTTTGCCGTCGTAGGCTTTATGTGTCAATCGCGTATATATGCAAGATTTTGTGCCAATTATATCGACTAATTATCATAAATCAATTAATTCAATTTGTCTCTTTGAGCTTGGAATTTTGTGACTGATTCAGATTTATCTGTTACAAAAATTAATATTTTATTTGTTTTTTAAAAAATATCTAACTTTTTTTAATCTATTTAAAATAATGTTTTTTTGTTTTTTTTACCACACTTTAATTTCAATTTTCAACATAACATGTTTAAGGCCATAATATTAAAGAGTATTTGGTACATTTGACATAATTTTAATTAATGGCCACGATATTGTAAAGTTTTCTTTTTTAAAAAAAAAAATTAGTGTCTAGTCAAACTAGATCATTCTTTTATAAACAAAGAAAGTATTTACTTTATTTTATTTTTAAGTGAGGTCAATTTTTGCACATATATATGAGTCCAGAGAGCCAAAACCTAAAAGGGCAAACAAATTGAGTAGAATTTTCAAAAGAACAACAAAATTGAGTGTGAAACCAAAAAGGTAATATTTAGATGGATCTCTGACGATGTTAAATTTTATGTATAAGGCTCATGCCAGAACTAGCCTTGTAAGAGATAAATTTTGTTTTATGAAATAAGAAAATATAATAAAATAAAAAATAATAATATAACATTAAATAATAATACTTTATAAAATTTAGTATGGTATCACTAGGAAATGTTTTATTTTGCCTTGGATTGAAATGGGTGGAGATCTATCACATTTGAGTCTCCAGTTATTTTATCGATACTGAATAAGAGGTCATTACTTGAGATCAGGTGGACAAGTCATTTTTCAAGTCTTTCAACACCTTGTCGGACAAACAAAAATTGTTTGTGAAAAATTAAAAAATTAAAAATTATTTGTGAAAGATATTTCAAATTTTTAGATTTTTTTTACCTCACCCAACCCTCTGCCCTCCCCTCTCCCTCTACAAAAAATTGTTTTGGAAAAATATTTCAATTTTTTTTAAAAAAAATCATTCTTCACGCCCCTCCCCACAACCACCCTTGTCAATTTTTTATTTTTTTTTTAAATCTCATTTTTTTACGCGATCCCCCACCAAGGAGCGGAGCTACAGTGGTGTTAGGGTGTCCAATCGGAAATCCTTCGTCAGAAAATTATACTGTATATATAAGTAAAATAGTACCCTAAATGACTACTTAATATAATTTGGACACGCTAAGCCCATCAAGCATGTGTACCTCAGTAATTCTTGGGGCTGAAAAAGTAACGCGCAAGAGCGGGGAGCGCAAGTTCCATTCTCACCTACAATATTTGTCCTTTATGCCATTTTTTATATTTTTAAAAGAGCTTTTTTTAGTTGCTTTCTAAATCTAAATAATAGTTAATAAATCTATTATTAGAAATAATTCAAAATTAATATTATTTGATAAAATAATCCTTAGTTAGATACAACTTAAAAGTTTAAGAAAAAAATTAAAAATTTAGCAGCCAAACAGAATTTTAATTAATTTGACTTTGACTTTTTTATTTTAATTACAATTTTAAATAAAACTTATTTTTTTATTTAATTTAAGTTAATAAACAACCCTAAAATTTTATATAAAACAACTAAAAGAAAAAAAAATATTTCATATAGAATTCTTTTTTAAAAAAAATTTGTTTGATTGTACTCTTTATTTTACATGTCTCATTGTTACTGTCCTCGTCTCTTGAAGCGTAAAAATAATGTCATCCTTAGTTGAATTTTCTCCTATTTTCTCTTCTTTTTTTTCTTCTGTCTGATCACGTTATATTGAACTAAATATACACATTAAAATTAAATATTATGTAGTTTAACTTTAAATTTTTTTGTACATTTGTTCATAAAAGAAATTTAATTATTAATATTGCGTAGTTTGATTTTAAAATTTTCAGTACACCCATTCGATATTTTTTTAATTAATGTAATTCTTAGACACCCTTCATAAAATTTCTTGCTTCGCCACTGCCCTCAACCCCTTCCACCCTACCCAAGCTACCCCGTCAAAAAAAAAATTCCCCCTCCCCCCCGACACCCCCACCCAGGCCACCCCCGAAAAAAAAATTAAAATTATTTTTGCAAAATATTTCAAATTTTTAAAATTTTCATTTTTATGTCACCCCCAGCTCCCTATCCCCGACACCCTCGTTGAAAAAAATTATTTTTGAAAAATATTTAAATTTAAAATTTTCAATTTTTACACCATCTCTACCCCCCTACCCCCTACTCAGTCATCCCCCAATCGCCAATCCCCCATCAATTATTTTTAAAATATTTTTGAAAAATAATTTAAAATTTTATTTTTTACGCCACAAGTCAAAAATTATTCTCCTAAAATAGTATTTTTCTAGTCTCAAGCAAAAAATAAAAGATATTTTTTTGGAAAATATTTTTCACTCACTAGCCAAACATTAAAAAATATTTTTCTGAAAATATTCTCTACTCACCAATCAAACATGAAAAAATAAGTTAGAAAATATTTTACATGGAAAACATTTTCCTTTGATCCCAAACACACCCTAAATCCTTATATTTTCCAATTGGGTGCAATTTCTACGTTCTGCTACTGGTAGTCTAAAGAAGTTGCAAAATTTTATCATTTGTATTTTATTACAAAATAATAGAACTCAATGATTGAACCCGTAAATGCTTAATATCTATTCGATTGGAGATTTAATTTTATTCAATAGGAAGATATTATATAATAATTAAAAAAAAACTATAAGTTTTAAGAGTAAAAGTGAACAAAAAAAATGGATTGAGGAATACTTTTAGTCAAATAAATGAATAAGAAACATATTTAAATTTTCTTAGATAGTCCAAAGATATTTTTAGCATACAAACTTTGACTTGTATCCAATTAGGCCAAAAAGGGGTAGAAAATTAATTAAAAAATAAGTCCGGGAGGTAATAGGACCTTAGTAAATGTTAGGTGTGTCTCAGGGATTTGGGCATAAGCTGAGGGGGTACTTATGCATTTTCCCGTAATATTACTTAAAAAATACAAATATATTACATTTTCTGTACAGGCTAATCCAAATTATTGTGTTTATTATTTAATGTATACTAATAGAGAACTAAAAAGGCACTTTTGTACAAATAAAAATTTGCTGAAAATAAGAGATAACCAAAAATACAAAATTTAGAAATATTATTGGTTGACAGAGAAAGTCTATCTCTATATTAATTAGTTGGTCCTAATAGATAGGTAGAGAACAACTTGAAGATTTCAGCGTAGGGGCCTTTTCATTATATAAATGCATTTAAATACAACTAGTTGGTCAATTTATATGTTTAATTGTATGTGACAAGATAATTTTGTTTTCTTCTTCTTCTTCCAGTCAGTTCTAACAAAACAACAAACAAGAAAAGAAAATGGATATTTTGATAATTTTTTATATTTGAAATTAAAAGAATTAAGCATCTACAACTTTTGAGAGAAGTTACTATATTATATATTGGATTTTTTTTTTATCTAAGTCATATTTGCTAACCTTTATCATGGAATATAATCAACATAATATGGTGCAGTGATGAAACTGTTTGGTCTTGAGATCGAGTCATAAATATAAAAAAATTCTAGCACTATCCCAAAATAGATTTTGCAATGCACGATTTGATTGTAAATAATTTTCAAGAATTTGAATTATATTATACCTTTAAAGGTAGAAATGTTGATAAATTTTGTAATCTTTAAACTTTGGGATCAATTATATTTTTTATCAGATATATTTAAATGATTTAAAATAATTTCTGAGCAAAAAATAAAAGTAGAACAACATCTATTGCTTGGCAGAAGTTGTTGACATCTTTAAAAGGCACAATGTCATAGTGACTAAAAAAACATACATTGCTTGACAGTAGTCTGGGTGTCAACATTTGTAGTTGTTCTTTATTCATTTATTTTGATCTAATTTAGTTCAGTTAATGCTATTAAGGGAGAAAACAAAGCGCTGCATTGAAGATTTTTTTGGAAAAACTATATGAGGACCTCCATAATGAGTTCGAGAAGCATTACATACAGTCCCACCGTATTTCTCACGCATATTTTCACATTTACGGGCCTATTTTTTGAAATTACCTTAATTTCACAATTTTTCGTGTGTATAGCCCATAAATTTGGCGCCTTGGGACACTCAAAAAAAAATTCCAAAACAAAATTATATAAGGACTTTCGTAACGAATTGGGGAAGCATGACGTATTGTCCCGCCATTTTTTTCAAGCATAGTTTTTAATTTACAAGCGAATTTTTAGGAATTACCCGGCTTTTACTGTTTTCGTATGTATTAGCCTATGGATCTGACGCCTTTGGGTCACCTGAACTTTTTTTTTCTGAAAAAACTATATGAGGACCTCCGTAATGAATTGGGAAAGCATTACGTATAGTCCCGCCATTTTTCACGCATTTACGAGCCAACTTTTAGAAATTTACCGACTTTCACCATTTTTCGTGTGTATTAGCCCATGGATGAGGAGCCTTTGGGGAATCCGAAATTTTTTTCTTAAAAAACTATAGGTTGACCTCCCTAATGAGTTGGGCTAACATTACGTATTGTCCAGCCATTTTTTCATGTATATTTTTGCATATACGAGCCAATTTTTAGAAATTACCTGACTTTCACCATTTTTCTTGTATATTAGCTATAGATCTTGCTCTTTTGGGGTACCTGAATTTTTTTCCTGAGAAAACTAAATGAGGACCTCCGTAATGAGTTTTGGATGCATTACGTATAGTCCCGCCATTTTTTGCACAGTCATTTTTACATTTACGAGCCAAATATAAGGAACTACCGACTTTCACCGCTTTTTGTGTATATTTGCCCATGGATCTGGCGCTTTGGAGCACCCAAATTTTATTTTTTGTGAAAAAACTATATTATAAACTCCATTATGATTTAATGAGGCATTATGTATAGTCCAGCCTTTTTTAAGCATATTTTCACACCTACGATCCAACTTCTAGGAATTACTCGAATTTCTTGTTCTTTCGTGTATAGTAGCCCATGTATATGACGCATTTGGTGAACTCAAAAAAAAAAAAATCTGAAAAAAACTATTAAAAGACCTCTGTAATGAGTTGGGAAACATAATGTATAGTCCCCCATTTTTTCACATTTACGAGCCAACTATTCGAAACTACGAGACTTTCACTATTTTTTGTGTGTATTAGCCCATTGATCTAGCGCCTTTGGGACACCCGAAAATTTTTCCTAAGAAAAAATTGATGAGGACCTCTGTAATGAGTTGAGGAACCATTACGTATAGTCCCGTCATTTTTCACGTATATTTTTACATTTACGAGCCAACTTTCACCATTTTTCGTGAGTATTAGCTCATGGATCTGGCGCCTTTGGGGCACCCAATTTTTTTCTCAAAAAGCTATATAATGACCTATGCAATGAGTTGGGAAAGCTTTAATTATAGTTCCACCATTTTCTCCACGTATATTTTCGCATTTACGAGTCAAATTTTAGGAATTATTCAACTTTCACCGATTTGTGTGTACTAGCCCATGGTTCTGCGTCTTTGGGGCATTCGAATTGATTTTTTTTAAAACTATATGAGAAACTCCGTAATTATAGTCCTTCCATTTTTTTACCCATATATTCACATTGACGAGCCAACTTATAGGAATAACCCAAATTTCACATTTTTTGTGTGTTAGCCCATAAATCTGGCGTATTTGGGGCACCCGAAAGTTTTTTCTGAAAAAATAATATAAGGACCTCTGTAATGAATTCTGAAAATATTACGTATAGTCCCACCATTTTTTCACATATATTTTCACATTTATGAATCAACTTTTAGTAATTACCCGACCTTCGTCGTTTTTTGTGTGTATTAGCCCATGAATCTTGCACCTTTGGTGCACCCGAAAATTTATTCTGAAAAAAATTATATGAGGTCCTCCATAATGAGTTGGGGAAGCATTATGTATAGTCTCGCCATTTTTTTCACGCTTATTTTCGCTTATACGAGCTAACTTTTAGGAATTAATCGACTTAACTATTTTTCGTGTGTATTAGCCTATGAATCAGACGCCTTTAGGGTACTCGATATTTTTTTCTAAAAAAACTATATGAGGACTTTTGTAATGTATTGGTGAAGCATTATATATTGCCCTCCATTTTTTCATGCATACTTTTGCATTTACAAACCAACTTTTGGAAATTACTCGATTTTCATCGTTTTCGTGTGAATTAGCCCATGAATCTGGCGCCTTTGGGGCACCAACATTTTTTTCATAAAAAACTATATAAGGACCTCCGTAATTAGTTGGGGAAGCTTTACGTATGGTCCTGCCATTTTTTACACATATTTTCTCATTTACGAATCAACTTTAGGAATAATCCAACTTTTGCCATTTTTTTGTATGTATTAGCCCATGATTTGGCGCATTTGGAGCACCCAAATTTTTTTCTAAAAAAATTATATGACGACCTCCGTAATGAGTTAGGGAGGCATTACGTATAGTATCACCATTTTTTTCACGCATATTTTCACATTTACAAACCAATTTTTAAGAATTACTCGACTTTCGTTGTTTTCGTGGGCATTAAGCCCATATATCTGGTGCCCAATATTTTTTAAAAAAATAAATATATGAGGACCTCTGTAATGAGTTGGGAAAGAATTATGTATAGTTCGACCGTTTTCTCATGCATCTTTCACATTTATGAACCAACTTTTAAGATGTACGTGACTTTCGCCGTTTTCATGTGTATTAGCATATGGATCTGACACTTTTGGGGAACTTGGAATTTTTTCAAAAAAACTATATGAGGACCCCCGTTATGAGTTTAGTAAGAACTACGTATAGTCCGTCCGTTTTGTCACGCATATTTTCGCATTTACAAGCCAACTTTTAGAAATTACCTGACTTTTGCCATTTTTCGTGTGTATTAGCCCATGGATTTGACGCTTTTGGATACCCGTTTTTTTTCTCCTGAAAATAATAACTATATGAGGACCTTTGTAATGAATTGGGAAAGCATTACTTATGATCTCGCCGTTTTTATCATGCATTTACAAGTCAACTTTTAGGAATTACTCAACTTTCATCGTTTTTCGTGTGTATTAGCCAATGGATCTAACTCCTTTGTGGACTCCAATTTTTT
This sequence comes from Solanum chiquidenum, assembly GCA_029582725.1. Classification (NCBI taxonomy): domain Eukaryota; kingdom Viridiplantae; phylum Streptophyta; class Magnoliopsida; order Solanales; family Solanaceae; genus Solanum; species Solanum chiquidenum. Next base: position 19,337 of record JAJOOS010012662.1, read on the forward strand.
TTATGGAAAAACTATATGGGGACCTCCGTAATTAGTTGGGGAAGCATTACATATAGTCCCGCCGTTTTTGTCATGCATATTTTTGCATTTACGAGCCAAGTTTTATTAATTACCCGATTTTTACCATTTTTTATGTATATTTGCCCATGGATTTGGCGTCTTTGGGGCAACCAAATATTTTTTCTGAAAAATTTACATGATGATCTCCGTAATGAGTTGGGAAGCATTACGTATAGTTCCATCATTTTTATCACGCATATTTTTGCATTTACGAGCCAACTTTTAGAAGTTACCCAACTTTTGCCGTTGTTCGTGTGTATTAGCCCATGGATCAAGTGTCTTCGGGGCACCCAATATTTTTTCTAAAAAACCTATATGATGACCTTTTTAATGTGTTGGGGAAGCATTATGTATAGTCCCGTCATATTTTTCACGCTTATTTTCGCATTCACAAGCTAACTTTTAGGAGTTACCCGACTTTCACCATTTTTCGTGTGTATTATCCCATGGATCTGACACCTTTGAGGCACCCAATTTTTTTTCTAGAAAACTATATGAGTACCTCCGAAATGAATTGGGGAATCATTACATATAATCCTTTCATTTTTTCACGCATATTTTTGCATTTACGAGTCAACTTTTAGTAATTACTCAACTTTCACTATTTTTTCGTGTGTATTAGCCCGTGGATCTAGCGCCTTTGAAGCACCTAGAAAATTTATCTTAAAAACTATATGAGGACCTCCAAAATGAGTTAGGGAGACATTACGTATAGTCCTGCTATTTTTTCACGCAAATTTTCACATTTACGAGCCAACTTTTAGAAATTACGTGTCTTTCTTATTTTTTCCTGTGTATTAGCCCATGAATTAGTCGCCTTTGGAACAGCAAAAAAGTTTTTCTGAAAAAACTCTATAAGGACCTCTGTAATGAGTAGGGGAAATATTAGTCATAGTCCGGCTGTTTTTTTCACGGATTTTTTCACATTTACGAGCCAACTTTTAGGAATTATGCGACTTTCATCATTTTTCATGTATTTTAGCTCATGGATCTGGCGCCTTTGGGCACCCGATTTTTTCCCGAAAAAGCTATATGAGGACCTCCGTAATGAGTTGGGGAAACATTACGTATAGTGCGATCATTTTTCACGCATATTTTCGCATTTAAGAGCTATTCTTTAAGAATTACCTGACTTTTGTCAGTTTTTTCGTGTGTATTAGCTCATGAGTCTGGCATCTTTAGAGAACCCAATTTTTTTTCCGGAAAAAACTATATGAGGACGTCAGTAATGAGTTGATGAAGTATTACGTATAGTCTTGCCATTTTTTCATGCATATTTTTGCATTTACGAGTCAATTTTTAAAAATTAACTGACTTTTATCATTTTTGTGTGTATTAACCCATGGATCTGGCGCCATTATGGCACCCGATACTTTTTTAAAATTTTTTTTAGGACCCCCGTAATGAGTTGGGGAAGCATTACGTATAACCCTTCCATTTTTTTCATGCACATTTTCATTTACGTGCCAACTTTTAGGACCAGACTTTCACCATTTTTCGTGTTTATTAGCCCATGGATCTGGTGCCTTTGGGGCACCCGAATTTTTTTCCAGAAAAAACCATATGAGGACCTCTGTAATGAATTGAGGAAGCATTACGTATAGTCTCATCATTTTTTTTCACAAATATTTTCGCATTTATGAGTCTACTTTTAGAAATTAACTGACTTTCGCCATTTTTTGGTATTTATTAGGCCATATTGTTTTTAATACTTATCTCTTGTATCTTTAGTCTTACTAAGGTTTAAATGAAAAGCAAAAAATAGTAATGCATGATTGACTTGAAATATTACCAATAAAAGAAAGGACGCGAAGATCAAACTGCGACAAAACTGAGTCCATAATTCTTGAATCTCCGTCATACATACGAGCAGCATATATATTAGATTAATTGATGAGATATCTTCGTTCTTAATCAGAGATTTTATGTTCTTATTTTGTGATGAAAATTATTTTTAGTAGGGAGTTGTTCCCTTTAAATGGGTCTTGTGCATCACAATAATCAGGGTAATATGTCCCGGAATTTTTTAGAAAACAAGAATCACTGATATATAAACTTATATATAGGTCTTATGCGACATAAATTTAAATTAGTCAAACTAATATGTTCCGAATACAATACAAGATGCCTAAAAAATGAGAGTCGCGCTCATGTACAAACTTATAGGACATAGTTATTTCTTGAAACTATTCATCCATCCATAGTAGGTACTACTAAACTAAACAACACTCCAATAAGTAATTAAAATGTATTGCACTTGTTACAATTTTAAATAATCATGAGTCATGACAAGTGGATCCCCTCTTATATTTTGGATCGAGTTAGCTAGTAAATTAGTTTGATGTTACGTAATTAATTACATGATTAGGTAATAACATACACACTTATATTAATTTGATTTGAAAGCTCACAGTATTTAAACACCAAGAACATGCATTGTTGTTGTTCTTGGTCACATGGGCTGTTGTGTATATGTTGTTCCATTGAACAATGATAGTTCAAGTGTGTGTGGTTGCTTTGAGTCATCAAGCATTAGTCACATCTTCACTTCTGTCCACAATCTTCCCATCCTCACTAGGGGCCACTTAACATAATTGAAGATATAAAATAAAAATTTAATTAGGGGCCTAAAATTATTATTTTATATTCTTTTTTTAAAAATGATTTTTTCAAATACCTTTTAAAAAAATTAGTTTTAGGTAAAATTATATCAATTCAACGTTGAACAATATCATTTTACTGAGACAATCATGATATGGATTGTTAGCATAATTCTATAAGTAATAAGTTGACATAGTTTAAATAAAGATAAGAGTTAGAACGATAGAATGTGATTTAAGAAGTTGATAACTTGATATACCTTACTTAAATGTGTTTGTTGTAATGCTTGAAAATTTAAGAAGAAATAAAAAAAAAATTGTAATTAACAATTTCGACTATTAATTTATATTTTTGATAGAATATTACACTAACTTATCAGAGATTTGAGAAAGGGAGTGCAAAAGGATTTGAAAAAAAGAGAGATGAATATTGTGTATTAGCAAAAAGAACTCAAGAAAGCAAAATAAGATTTTCATGATTTCTTCTATTTGCAATAGGGTTAATGAGAATAAATTAATAAGTAATATTTTTTTAGAAAATAAATATACTTTTTATTATACAGTAAAACCTCTATAAATTAATATAGGTGGGACCATGAAATTTTATTATTTTATAGAGATATTATTTAATCGATAAATTAATATTTATTAATTTAAAGAATGATTTGAGATTTAATGAAGGTTAGTTTTGATTATATCAAAATCACTGTATCTTACATATTTATTGATTTCACAAAAAAAAAAATTATACATAAAGTACAACGAATACATCAAAATCATTGTATCTTACTAATTTATGTATTATAATTATTGAATTGTCACTATCGTGCAAACAAAAGAGCATGGATGGCAAGTGTGCTTTTTGATGAATATATTCGCTGGTTTAATCACAAAATGCATGGTAGGCGAGTTTTGCTTATGGTAGATAATTGTCCATCCCATAATAGAAATACCGAAGGACTACAAAATGTTGAATTGTTTTTCTTTCCACCCAACATGACATCCAAAATTCAACCTTGTGATGCTGGGATAATAAGAGCTTTCAAGATGTATTATCGTAACAGATTTTATTGTAGGATATTAGAAGGCTATGAAGTGGGACAAACTGATCCAACAAAGATTAATGTTTTGGATGCTATCAATTTTGCAATCCCTGCTTGGACAACAAATGTTCAGCAAGAGACAATAGCAAATTGTTTTCGACACTATAAAATTCGTTCGGGGGATGCAATCTCAGAGAATTTGAACGAACCCACTTGTGAAAACGTTATTCATGAACTTGAGGTCATGATTAATGATCTCGGTTACCACAATAAAATGTATGTCAATAACCTGTTGGATTATCCGGGTGAAAGTGATACATGTTCAAAGGTCCAGAGCTTAGAAGAAATTGTGGATATCATCAGAAAAAGCAATGTTAATGATGAAGTTGAAGATGATACTATACCTTTGGAACCAGTTACGCGTAAGGAAGCACTCATGGCATCTAGAACTCTTCACAATTTTATGGTGTAGTTCGAAAAGGCAACACTGGAGTTGTTGGATGCAATAAGAAATGTTAGAAATGAGCTTCAACTAGATTTAAATTTTAAGAAAAAACAGAACACAATAGAATCATATTTCACTAAATTGTCTTAAATATATTTGTACTTTTAAAGAATTATTAATTTATGATATTAATGGGACCATATATTTATATAGGGGTCTTCTGAAAATATATTATCTTATCGAAATTGGTGAATTTTTCCATTGGCCCAAGTCATAACCGAAGGAAAATATTACTTTAGAGTGATTATTTTAATTTACCGAGTATTAATTTATGTATAACTTACATAAATCCCATAGTATAACGACTTAAATTACATTCTATCCCTACACTTTTTCAATTTACAAAAATCCCTCAAAATTAGTGTTATCCTAATACATAGAAAAGAAGCCGGATACATTAAATCTGATACATTAAAATAAATTCAGTTACACTTTTTAAGGAAAGAGAATATAAAATTGAATGTGAGTTCGCCAAATCACGCTATTCTAGTTGATTTCAATCTCTCCCAAATCTTAAAAGATTCAATCAAATCAAAATTAAATTTTCTTCCCTCAATTCTCTTCCAAATCCATCCAACTTCAATTCAAAATTCAAATTTTCTTCTCAATTATATTCCAAATCCGTCTACCTTCAAACGACTCAAATTTTCTTCTTTCAATTCTCACCCAAATTGTAATAGATTGAAAAAAGTCGAAAACAATAGTTGATACTTGATGAATACATTCAAGAATTTGGGAAAGCAAGGTGAGTTATGAATGATACATAAGTAATGAATTTCAAATTTCTTCTCTCAGTTCGTCGAAGATTCTTTCAATTTTCATTCAAAATTATCAAAAAAAATGAGAAGATATGTCAGGAATATTTTGATTTTTGCTGAGACATTGAAGAATTCGAAGAAAAAAATGATCTGACATTCAGGAATCTAAAAAAAATATGAGCCTGAATTTACAATGTATAAAATAGATCAGATCTTTAATTTCATAGTAAAATAGATCTGACAATTAGAGGTATGGATTTACATATATTGTGTTGTTAATTCGATTTTTGATTTGTGTTCGAGATGACTATATCAATCATGATACATTAGTATTTATGTATGTTGTATAAATTGATAAGTACTATATTCCTATTAATTAGATACATTAAATAAGTAAATTTTGCACGTAAAGTGTTTGCTTAGAGTTCGACACATTACTATGTGATACATGTAGTATTAATTTAAATTATTGTATCATGACCAAAAATTTAGCATGATACATATTTTATTTAAAAATAGAATTTAAGACTAGTTTTAAGAGTCGCCACTTAATTTTTAAGAAAATCAAGAAAACTATTTTTTCAAAAGATTAAAACAGGATTCAATTGAAAAGATTTAAAGGGGTTCAGGGTTCACATTAGCATTTTGGGAAGGGCTTGAAAACATCCGAAATGTCCGCTAACATGCGGTTATCCGATAATTAACTATTTGGCTAAACGGTTTTAAAATAAAAGTGTACATAACTAAGTTACGAAAATAAACAGTTTGAAACTTGAAATTATTTTTAAGGGAAAGGGAAGTATTATATGTGCATTTACTTAAGTGAAATAAAAAAAATATTCCAAAGGTCGATTTAAAATAAGTTTGTTTAATTTCAACTCAAAATGGCTTTCTTTTTGGGGAGTTGAATTTTTAAAACCCTAAGATTAACATCAATTAATAACAAGTAAACAAATATAAAATAATAAAATAAAGAGAGAGACTTGGACCCAAGTCTGGTTTTCTGTTCACCTGAGCCAATACTTGGGCCTAATTTCAATTTTTGGGTTTTAGGCCTAATTTCACATGTCCTAAAATCTAACAGGATAGTAATAAATACAAATTACTTAAGTACACAACATTACTTTACCTATTCTCAATATTTCCCTACTCTTTTATTAAGATACAAAAATCCCTTATTTTTCCCTAATTCAACTTAACCGGATACTTTATTTTTTGGAAGCCAAATTGACCTTTCCCATTCCCTAATTTTCGCCCTCAATCTCTCCTCAAATTTTCCCACAACCCACGATTCCATCTCCAAATTTTCTCCCCCATTATTCTCAATAGATTTATTATTCCAATTTTGAATTTCAAACTAATTCTCCATTCAATCAATTTCAGAGTTTGAAATAGGTAGTCTCTTCATCTTCAACTTTTTTTGTTCATTATTTAAATATTTTCTTATACTTTATGTGGATCATCCGTCTTTTAGTATTGGGATTATCCAAATAGTCACAACCAACACTAATCGAATCTTTGATTATGAAGATCCTATAACAATGGCTAAGCAAAGTTCTAAGAAGTCAAAAGCTAAAAAGGAGGAACATGCAAAAAAGACACCCAAGAAAAGTGGTAGAAGGGTTGCCTCGGCCATATCCAGATCTGCAATACCAATAATATGTATTTTTTCCCCTGTAATTTTATGTATTCACATGTTACTATTGGATCCACAACATTCGTTTGAGGTGGAATTTGTTCAAGATATTATGCAACAAGAAAGCAACAGTTTGTAACTATTGAATCATTTTTTCTTTACTTACACATTTGATCTTTTTTTATAATGTATATTCTTCTTTTTTATAATGACTGCGGAATGTTTTTTGTTGTTTTTGTTGAATTTCTGAGTAGTGAAATCAACGCCCAAGACGGAATATGTTAGCGAGAATGATGAACTACAAGGACGAAGAGTGACTACACTCCACCAACAGAAGATGATTTTGTTAATGTAGAATAGATTTTTATATATCGATTCACCGACAATTGTTGATGATCTATTGTTTTAAGATACATTACGTGTTTTTATACAATTATCAAGTATATGATACAAAATTGTTTTCACAAATAACAAAACTCTATTCCTCACACAACATGATACAAATTATATCTTATAAGATTGGACAAATCACAACAGATGATACTAAATCATTATCATTATTTCATGTCAAAGTTACAAAGATATTAAGTTTCAAATACACGAAATTGATACAAAAATTACTCTAACTTCTTTTAAGCTGACATTAAATTTCCAGAAAATTATTATGTACATGAAACACAATTACGTCCACAAATATCAAAATTGTATGTATATGATATATAACATCCGATACTTTATTATTAGTAGATACAAAATTTAGAAGAAGATATTATGTATATGATATATCATTGCTTCAAATGATACATTTTTTACATGTTGTCTCTTTTAACTTTGGCACACATCGTTACAAATACACAAAATTGATACTAAAATAACTCTAACTTTTTTTTAATCTGATATTAAATTTTCAGAAAATTATTATGTACATGAAATACAATTGCGTCCACAAATATCAAAATTGTATGTATATGATATATAATATTGGTAAAAATACAACTTTCGATACTCTATTATTAGTAGATACAAAATTTAGAAGAAG
>JAJOOS010012663.1:0-31364 GCA_029582725.1 Solanum chiquidenum
CATTGCTAGGATGAGATGAGTGGTTCCACGCCAATCATATGAACAACTCGTGCAACTTCTAAGTGATTTAAGCTCTTTCAGAAACCTGAAATGAAAAATAAAATAAAATTGGAGTCATCGGTGCCAATTGCACGAAGTTTTCAATTTTCTCTTGGTTGATCTAATTCTGATAACACATGTAGCAAGTGCATGACCTTCAATATGGCATGACAAACATTAGCACTAGCACAACAATCTTGTTCGACATATCGGTGCCAGTAGCACGAAGCTTTGAATTACGGCCAAATTGGATCTTGAACATTAATCTCCCGTGTTTAAGAAACATGTCAATGCATAAATAAAGATGCAACCACAACCATTATCTGCAAGAAAGAGAAACAAGAAAGATCTAAAAGACACAAATCTGTGAGGAAAACGGCAAAATTTGAAGACCAACTTCAAAAATCATTTATGTCAATTCAGGAAGAGTTTGACATTGATTTTTGGACATTTCACAGTACTACAAGTCTAGTTTCTTGAGAATCAACCCGCTTGTCATTTGAAAGCTCCTACACCAAGAAAAGGATGGTTTTGCGGGATTGCACATAGCTGTGAGAAGAACTGATTTGGGGTCCAACTTCAAAATTTGATTCTCGTCAATCCGGAAGGTGTTTAACGTTGATTTTTGGATATATCGTAGTACCAAAAGTCTAATTTCTCCAGAATCAAGCCGCTTGTCGTTTGAATGCTCCTACACCGAGAAAAGGACTTTTTGGCTAGATTGTGCATAACTGTGAGGAGAACTTCCAGATTTGATGACCAACTTCAAAATTTGATTCCCGTCAATCCGGAAGGTGTTTAACGTTGATTTTTGGATATGTCGTAGTACCAAAAGTTTCGTTTTCCAGAATTAAGTGGCTTGTCGTCTGAATGCTCCTACACCGAGAAAAGGACGTTTTGGCGAGATTGCGCATAATTATGAGGAGAACTTCCAGATTTGATGACCAACTTCAAAAATCAATTCCCGTCATTACAAAAGGTTTTTGACGTTGATTTTTGGATATGTCATAGTACTGTAAGTCTAGTTTCTCCAGATTCAAGTCGCTCGTCGTTTGAATTCTTTTATACCAAGAAAAGAGCATTTTGGCGGGACTGCACGAAATTGAGAAAAGAACAAGCCAAATTTGAAGTTCCACATAGATTTGGTTAGGAGAATTACTTTTTTTCAATGATTCTTTGATCAATCCTTTGTACATGAGATATTCTTATATAGAAGTTCCTTTGAACAACTCTCATTCTTTGTACAAGGAAAGTTGTGGTAAGATTGGAAGAAGGAAATCATATCAATTCTTACCCATCTAAATGGAAGTTGCCAGCACTCAAAAGAAAAGCAATAAGTCTTGAGATGTCAAGAATGATTCTTACAAAATCAACCAAAGGAAAGTTGATATTCCTTTTATTTGATTCAAAATCCAATCAATCTTCTTGTTCTTTCTCACACCTTGCAAGGAAGATCACACAATGTTACTACTCACTAGACCCATCTATTTGAAATCAATATAGAGGGTCCACGTGGTTGTCAAGCAAGAATGTTTAAAAAAAATTGAGATCACTACAAACAAATCATTTGTAGTGACCTAGTTAGAATGCGACGACAAAAAACAAATACTCTTGAAGTCTCAACAATGCATTCATAAAGACTTCAACTTTCGTCGTCAAAATTCGGCATGCCTACACGTAGAGAAGTCTCAAATAAATGAATACACATTCATGAAGACTTCAACTTTCGTCGTCAAATTCGCCAAACCTACACGTAGAAAAGTCTCAAAAAATGAATACACATTCATGAAGACTTTAACTTTCGTCATCAAATTCGGCAAGCCTGCACGTTGACAAGTCTCAAAAAAATGAATACACATTCATGAAGACTTTAACTTTCGTCGTCAAATTCGACAGGCCTACACGTTGACAAGTCTCAAAAAAAGGAAACCACATTCATGAAGACTCCAACTCTCGTCGTCAAATTCGGCAAGCCTACACATTGACATGTCTCAAAAAATGAAAACACATTCATGAATACTTCAAGTCGTGTCGGCAAACCTACACTTCAACAAGGCTTTATGTAGGGGGCATCTGTAGACACACAAATTTTATTGGACTTAATTCATACAAAATTTGGATTAAATCCATGTTTATTTGGGTTGAATGATTAATTTGGGCTTTACAAATAAATAAGTCCATTTTTATTAAATTCAAGTTCAAGGTCCATTTCACCTTGAAGCCCAAACTCATGCCACGTGTCACAGTGACTACGCATCGAAGACCAACAAGGTGATGCCACGTGTCCAAATGAAGTGGTAGTTCCAGTCAAATGCAAGAACAAATCACAATGCGCCAAGTGTCAAAATGACATCCTTTGGCCAATCATAAGCAACCTTGTCCACTCCCTACAACTATAAATAGGGGATGGACATGACATTCTAAAGGGATTAGAAGAAGACCCTTCAATAAAACTACAACACCAACAGCATAGCTTTCCGAAGGAGTGATCAACGGAGTTCTTCCCGAAGATCGACTTGCAACGATGAAGTGCTTCCCGACGTTTCTGGAGATCAAATACATCTCAAGGAGGTCTACATCATCCTACATTCGATAAATACGCTACTGAAGGCCCTCGAATCACGGAGAAGCTTAGGGGAGGAAGAAACCTCTTCAAGAAGCATTCTGCAATTGGAGAAAGCTACAACATCAACTACATAGCTCTTCAAATGAGTGATCGATGGAGTTCTTCCCGGAGATCGACTTGAAACAACGAAGTGCTTCCCGACGTTCCCAGAGATCAAATACATCTCAAGGAGGTCTACATCATCCTACATTCGAGAAATACGCTACTGAAGGCCCTCGAACCACGGAGAAGCTTAGGAGAGAAGAATCAAGAGAACAACAGAATTGTACTCACAAGATTCATCAATAAAAATAACATTTTCTTTTATTTATTTTGCTTGCAGTTAATTTTCAGCGCTTACGAAAATTTGTTGTGAACAGTGAGAATTCTACAGGGTGGGAAAGTTGATGTAATTATAGTGAGATGCCAAATGGTAGAATTCGATTGATACGTAAAAAGTGTCTTAATGTTACTATAATTGAGGTTAAGGATCAATCAATTAACTGTTGTATTGTTGAGGATCCTAGAACTCATGTTCTCATTTATCTCAGTTTAGTGTTTGCTATGAATGAGCAGAATCACTGGGAGAGATTATTGGATGCTATATCCCATGTTGATTTGCAATATAATTACCCTTGGGTGTTGTGTGGTGACTTCAACAATATGTTGAACTCAGGTGATAGAATGAGATCACATGTACTGAGTCCTAGAGAGGTATGCTGGATTCAATGCTATTTGGCCAGGAAATGGAGCAGCAGGTGCTGAGGCAAAAAGCCAGAGCTTCTTGGGTGGAATATGGTGATGCTAATTCATGTTCAATCAAATAGAATTTCAAAATATTTCAGAGAATTATGAAGCTTGAGTACCCAACTCCACAATCTTTAAAATATTTCAGAGAATCAAATAGAGCTAAGTGTATCATTTAGCTGCCTGATGGTACTCAACTCCCCAATCTTCAATCATATATGCCTTCAGTTAGAACGTTCCCAAGTTTTCGGTTGTCAAGGATCAGAAGACATGCTTAATCTGCCAATTGAAGTTTAGGCTTTCCCCTGATGTTGATTGTGTTAATATAGTTTACATTTTTTTTCTCCTTAGCAGCTAGCTATACGGTGACATTTTCCTGTGCTAATGTGAAATTTCCCTTCGAAGCATATATCAAATATGAAATGGTAATAATTTCAACAATGTAATAAGCAAGTTCATATCAAATATGAAATGGTACATACACTGCCAGATCAAAGGAAAAGTTCATACCTGAAATCCAAGTGTGTTGAGTTTCTTAAATAGGATTATCCTTAACATTATGAGGTTGAATTAAAACCTTTATATACACTCCCAAAAGCACCTTCCCCAATCTTTAACAATCTATTGAAATTCCTTGTAGCCTCCTTAAGCTCTGAGAGAGTAAAAATCCTCAAATTTTGTTCTCTTTCTCTATACATTTCTGGAATACTTCGAGCAGATGAAACTGAAAGTGAAAAGACGAATAAGATAAAATTTCACAAAGAAGATGAAAGGCAACTTGATGTAATTCCTCAGAAAGTTGGCATTTAAGTATAAGAAGATTAAAAGTTCTTCCAATTACGTATGGGCAACAAGGATGACAATGAGGCGGGGTAGAGCAGCGGGTTAGGCTTAACCTTAAAACTGCCTCGCATCCACCCCATTGCCATCCCTAATGGGCAAACATTAAAATGTTCAACTTGTTGATATTTATTTAAAATTGGAGGAATTTACTTTATGATAAATGGTTACTATTTAATATTTAATTGAGTAAATACTTTATAATATTTTAATTTAGTATAGGGACAAAATGGTAATCCAACTTTGTACGTGGGAGCTTCCCACTTTTAAATGAAGCTCTGGGAATGATCCAAACTGGGAGGTTGTGGAAATTCAAGGGATCAAGTAGTGATATATACTTAACAAGAGTTTTCTTTTCTTATTCTCAAAGCTAAAGGAGAATTTATTCAAATGAATACCCTTGATCTACTATTTAATTCATTGAATCTCATGACCATGGATTAATTATTTTTCTTTGAAATACTTTCTCAAGTCATATTAAGGGTCTATTTGGAAAGTCACATGGTAATTGAAATTGGTGTAATTATTAGGATAGTAATTACACAATCTAGTATTAGGTTGACCTATTAGAAATTACACAACCTAGTACTGGGTTGACCTATTTGTTTGTCATAATATAATTACAGTGTAATTAAAAATGTATTGTTTGGTTGCACAAGTACAATCAAAAGATAATATTAAATTTAAAAATAAAAGTTAATTATCTAAAATTAAAATTTTAAACTCGAAAAATAAGGGTATTATCTTTTGAAAATATATTAATTAATAAACTTATGTTCTTAACTAATATTATAAAAAAATAATTATATATTTAAATTAATTAATCATAAAAACTAAAAGTACAAGATTTCTATGAATATGATGAAATGCATGTTTGGAAAAAAAAGATTCATATCATAGAAAAAATGTCATTAAATTATTTAAACATTTGAAGAAAATATAATTCATCAAGTCTACCTAACTAAAAAAAATGGTTTGCAATGTGAAATATCAAGCCAATACACTAAAACAAATGAAACTGAAAATATAGACATCAAACTAATCATGATCAACTAAAAGAACACACGAAATAACAAAAATTATGCTAAGTAATTCAATAATGATGAGAACAAGGAATCATGCTAATTAAATACCAACCTAACACTTAGCAAATTATCATGCTAGAAAAATCAACAAGTAATATTTAAGAATAGTAAGCCGTTGCCTACCTCAAAGCCGAATACACGTGCTCCACACCTTTAATCGGTGCTTTTCCCTTTCGAGCAGCCTCCAAATGATGTCACGCTATCAAAATAGTGATCTCGGAGTCAAAACAATCACTTTGACATTCATATTGCAACAATCAAGTTCAAGTCAAAAATCGAGTCTAATATAGTATCTTGGGATCCACACAAGGAATCACAACATTGACTAAGTCAATGGATCCCAATTAGCTCAAGGAACTTGTACCCTAAAAATGGGCACAACCTGACCTATAACACGCCTTGAAACAACCCATCATCAAAGTTCAAGAATTAACAAATAAAGAATCAAAAAAGGAAATTTCGAAGGAAACTAACATGTTAAATGCGAGAATAACATTCCTTGCAATTTCCCCAAGCTATCCCCTGTATCTCAACAAAACCCACTGAATTCCCTCCAAATTGAGCACTTAAAGAGTTTCTATGGAGGAAAATATAAGGTAAAATGATGTTGAAACTGTTGAAAGCCAATATAACTTCCACTCACATACACATCGCGATCGCGGGGTGTGACATCTCGCAATTTGAAATAACTATGAAGAAGCTTGAAATTGGAAATAGTCATTTTTGGAAAGAATTAAAAATCTGGAAATTTAGTTAAGTATGGGAAAAAGTGAGTTTTTGGCCAACTTTACACGGTCATAACTCCTAGCTCAGGATGAGTTAGGTGTATTTCCAGTTATGTTTGCAAAGCCCTTGGAATGATCTTTCCAACGCCGCCGAGTTTGCTTGATTCCGAGTTCGTATGAGTGAGTTATTCCCTTTGGAAGTTGGGCTGTTGGCATAGGGCAGCTTAATCCGAAATTTTAAGGGTAGTTTGGTCTTTTCCCTAACCATTTCTTTTGGTTATACTAAGGGTCTAGACTGATTTTAAATCAGTTTTCCCTTTTAAAAGTGAGAGCTAGGGTTCTTGAGAGAAAAGGAGAGAAGAAGAGAAAGGAGAAGAAGAAGCGAGACTCGTCAAAATCGTCGTGGTTTTCGTCGGGGGTGATCCCTAATAAGGTATGTGAGATCATAGCGTGGGGTTAGTTCAGTCCCCCACACTCCAAACTTGTTTTAATTCCAAGAAAACGATTGGTTGTGTTTGTTGAATTCTTGTGGTTGTGTTGAAGTTTCTTGTTGATTTTGGTACATGTTTCCGGATGGAATGCCGAGTTGAATCTATTGTTTATTAAGGGTTTTAATGATCCCAAGTGTTTGGGGAAATAACCTTTGAAGCTAAGAGGGTTTAGAGTTGGAAAATTAAAGGATAAAAGTCGGGCTGCTTGCATGAAACAAGTCCGCGTCGCGGACTTGTTCCCCCTGTGAACAAAAATCTGCTTTGCGTCGCGGACAGGACGCGGACTCCACTGTTACAAAATTAATTTTGCGAGCTTTTATTTAGGAGTATCTCCGCGTCGCGGACTTGTTCCAAGACGGTGTTTTCATAATTTTTTCTCAAGTTTAGCTAATCAAAACTATTCATAAACATCATGAGACCTTTCCTATCACAAATCATGAACCTTGAATCCATAATCCAATTCAAGGAAAAGTTAGGATCAAAGTCAAGAGAAGTTGAGAAGCAAGTCGAAGCAAGTCTTTAAAGTTTTTCAAGAGTCTTTATTGAACGTTTTAACTTCGTTTTAAGGCTCAAGTTCAGGTTAAGCCAAGAGTATAAAGCTGAGTTCATTTCTCAGAAGTTATTAGGGAACTAAGTATTGCCAAAGAAGTTTACAAATGTTTACATTTGAGTAAGAAAGGAACTATGTTTTCCAAGAGAGCCTTTGGGCTAAGCTTTGAGCAATTATCTCAAACTAAAGAAAGATGTGTTTAAAACACTTATGAGCTAAAGTTTATTTTGGGAGTAGTATTGAGCACCGAATTGGGGACACGAGTTCTTATTAACTCAACTCTCCATAAGAACCATGTAGCAAAACATGGGATTTAACGGGTCATACTTTTTAGATGATCACATGTTAAGCTAGTGGATCCACTAAGTTAAGTAAGGTCCTATATCACGGCAAGGTATAGGATGGTCCTTGGGCAACGTGAGGTAAATGTTGTATCATCACTAGGGCTCATAGTGGTGGTTGTCGGTTAAAGAATCTCCCACTAAAGTTATATTACTTTTATATAAGTAAAGTTGAGTTTGTTATTGTTTTATCCTTAACGAACTAAGTTGTTTACACTGTTTTACAAGTTTTATATATCGCATGTGTCTTATTGCTTTATATTGAGTTCAGTTATTCATGAGTTGAACAGAGCCAAGGTAAGTGTTCCCTTGTGTTCCTTTCAAGCTTAAGTTGTTGTTTAGCTTTCCAACTCGCATACTCGTACAATCAATGTATTGACGTCAGTTGGCCTGCATCTTGTGATGATGCAGACACAGGTACCCAGAATCAGCCTCCAGCACGCCGTTGATCCAGCTGAGCATTCAAGAGTCAGTGATGAGCCTCATTGCCTTCTGGAGGACTCTATTATTTTGTGTTCCTAGTTTTACTTTACAAGGATGTTGCGGGGTCTGTCCCAACATCCATCTCAGTGTTATAGAGGTTTCATAGACAATCAGTCAGTCAGTTAGTATTGAGTCTCTCATCTATGTATATATATAAATATTATATTTTGAGACAAGACTTGCCTTTTTTGCCAGATTTTATCAGTTAGGTTGTTTTTTTTACCTTTCATTGCATGGAGTTATTCTGTTGAGTTAAGTTTTCCGCTGAGTTAAGTAAGCTAGGCCAAGGGTTCGCTTGGGGCCAGCAATGGTCTTCGAGTGCCAGTTCCGCCCAAGGTGTAGGCTTGGGGCGTGACACGGGGACCATTAGGTCGCGCTTGTAATGGGCCATTTTTTATTGGATCCATAGATCATTCATTGTGGTCGCGACGGTCAAAGCCCGCGAATATGAAGTCCAAGAAAAATGATATTCACGAACGCAATGTCAAGACACTGATTGCATAGACCAATTTCATTGGCCTTAAATGTAGCTCTAAGCGCAAAGAAGCAAAGAGCAAAGTTGGGTGCACGAGCTCAGCTCATAGTTGGCAAAATTCCACGACGGGGTTCGTAATACGTTTAGAATTCTATGCATGTAAATGAACTATTGTACCCCATCAAATTTGATATTCCAAACTCAACGGAAATGTCGAAGCTTCGAATAGAAGTTTTCTCACAAAAAGTGTGTTCCACACCCAAGGCTTTATTTTAGCCATAAGCAACAAGGTTGCTCGAAATGAGGTTGAAAGTCTTTGGGATCTGAACCTAATGTCTATTCAGACTAAAATTGACATTTCGAAGCTAATAGAACAATCAGAATCGCATTCTAAGGTCGTTTACCAGAATATTTGACTGAATTCAATCGTTTAAACTTCAAAAGCTCCAAAATAGGAAAACTTGCATAAAAATCAAATGAACGACCAAGTGACCGAACTATCAGTCCCAGCAAGTCAGAAATGACTTAGGGTGCTATAGGGAAGCTACCAGAAATACTAAAAACCAGAGAAAATGAGCTAGAGGGTCACTATAACATCCATTATAAAAGGACTTCTGTTCTCAAAAGTAAAGAGCCAAGAAGTACATGAAGGCTCGAACGGGTGGGAGTACTAGGCTCACAAGTCATGCTCGGTCTTCTAGGTAGGGGTAGGCATAGTATGGTATATACCGAACTGCCATACAATATCAAATTTTTTGATACCGTGGTTTTGGTATTATGATATTTGGTATGGTATATGGTATATGGTATACATTTTAAATTTTTTGATATTTGATACGGTATTTGGTAATTAGAAATGATATATCAAAATACTGAAGTATATAGTTACATAAATAACATATATATATATATATATATATATAATACCCCCAACTAAAAACACTCAATTTAGTATATCTTCTATTTTATATTTATATTATATTAAAAGCAAACACCTTTTAACATTGACAGGTTGTGACTTTTCTGATAAGTTGTGAGTTTTCCGAAGGGTTGTGCCTTTTCCAGTAAGTTGTGACTTTTCTGAATGGTTGTGACTTTTCCAACGGGTTGTGCCTTTTCTAGTAAGTTGTGCGTTTTCCGAAGGGTTGTATCATTTCCAATAAGTTGTGGTTTTTCTGAAGGGTTGTGACTTTTCCGAATGGTTGTGACTTTTCCAAAGAGTTGTCACTTTTCTGAAGGTTCTGACTAGGTTGATAAGCACTTGTTCATACTACCATTTGATGGTTATAAATAGAGGGGGGTTTTCTCATTTTTAAACTATAAATTTTCGATGTTTTTTATGCTTCTTTTTCCCAGAAAACATCAAACGTGATTTGTAGTCATTAAGTGAGTTCGAATTTTAACAGAAAATGAGATGTCACACAAGTAAGGTTTGGTCAACAAATTGTACCAATCATAATCTCTAAGCACACTAGGCTGCAAGCATTGTTACAAAGTTTAGCATTGTGAAGATGATGAGATGTATTTAATTTCATGTATTCGAAAGTTGTTAAGTTTGTCTTGTCTCCAATTTTCGGTATGTTTTTCAAGAGAATGCTAATAATTTCTTTTTCAAACTGTATTCTTTACATAATTTATGGACTGGTTATAACATATGCAATTTTATTTGCAAATTCTTTTGTTTAATCATAACATAAAAATATATAAAAGAAAAAACACATTTTGTTCTTTATTAACTTCTTATCCTTATAATATTCTGATTTACTCTTTTTTAACTACTTGTGGATTCATTCAAACATGATTTCTACTTATTCACTATTCTGATTCAATGATATTAAAAGAAGGTACTAAAAGAATCTTTTTTCCTACCAAATTCAAATTTTATCTCAAAAAAATAAAGGATATTCTCACGTTCAGAATTTGAAAACAATTTTGAGAAGTTAGTGCTTTGCAGTGACAATAAATACCAGTCCAATAAGCTAATCATTCAGTAATTCTTACTTGTATTTTCCTCTAAGAATTTTCATCACATACATACTTCAATATTATTTATATCGTTTTAAAACATTAATACTAATTAGCAAGAGATACATGTGTCACTCAAACGTGATTTCTACTTATTCACTATTTTGATCCAATGACATTAAAAGAAGGTACTAAAAGAAACTTATTTAACCCATAAATTCATATTTGATCTCTAGAAAATAAAGGATATTCTCACGTTCATAATTTGAAAATAATTTTCAGAACTTAATATTTTTTATGCCAATAAATATCAGTCCAATAAGCTAATCATTCATTAATTCGTATTTGTATTTTCTTCTAAGGATTTTAATCACATACCAACTTCAATATTATTTCTAACATCTCAAAACATTAATACTAATTAGCAAGAGATACATGTGCAACGGATGTGTTCGAAAACTAGTATATATTAAACTACTAACAAATATGCATCCTAGCATTAGTATAAACTAAATTTATAGAAGTGAAGTCGTGACTATCCTGTTTTGATTGAAATGTATTTTAAATGTAATCAATTAACAAAAGGAGTTGTTTGTACTTTATTTTGATATATTTCTACATGTGTAATGTGTTACTATGATACAATTGAGATCTTTTTGAATCGTCGAAGTCATAATACTCTATTATACGAGTATATATATTAGTTGAAGTTGAACAGACTACGATTACCAATTTATCATACCGCAAAATATGGAAACCAAACTTCAAAATTAATTAGTTTCTCTAAATTTTGATGTATGCATCAATATTATTGAAACACTGCACTAGTATTATTTAATTGCCAAACTAATTTAGTTACTTATTCAATAATTGATCATTTAACGTTCTAACAAAGAAATCATTTTAATTGGACGACTGATCATCAATTAGGACTTGTACTTATATATTTTTTGTTATTCATTATTATGTTTTTTAATATAACTCACATCATATGTATTATATGCTAGAGATACACGTGCAACACACGTGTCCAGAAACTAGCACATATATAACAAGTAATGTGTAATGCATTTGTAAATTTGTAAAAGAAAAAGAGAAGCTAAGTAGCATATCAGGGGAAGGGGCATGAGTATATATGTGGCTTTTGGCAAGTAATAAGTGCCCATATTTACAGCTACAATATTTATTAAAGAGAAAGGACGGGGGAGGGGCACGTGGCAGCAGGGCGTAGTGAATGAGAAGAAGATATTCACTGGGATAAATAGGCTTTCACATGATTTGGGCAAATAAGCATTGACCGAAAACGACATAACTATATACTACTACATCCTTCATCTCAAAATAAATGTCATTTTAGCTCATTTCACACCCATTATGAAAAATAATAAATTAAAGGTATAATTTACTAAATTACTTCTATTTATTAATTTGACTAGTATTTGGACACTTACTTTGCACGTGTATTTGATGTTAATCGATTTTTTTTTAATTGAGACGAAGGGAGTATATGATATTAAGATAAAATTATTTTTAAAAATGTAAGCTTAAACTTTGATTTCTATTAAAAAGAGAAGTTACAAAACATATCAATTATATCTTTACATGAAGTAAAATATAGAAATTAAAAGACATATAGTTCTATCCTTATATAAAGTAGAAACAATTACCAAAAGTATAATAAGAATAATCGAATGATAAAATATAGCATACTAGGATAATAATAACCGTGTCAATATCTTTCTATACAAAGATATATAAACAAAAGTGTGCATTAAAATAAATCAGTATAATTGATTGTTGTTTGCACCCGCCGATTTTATGGGGGGTCGGTTGGGTTATATTTGTTGTTGTGTACCTTCCGAGCTTGTGGAGGTCTGTTTAGGTTATTGTGTGATTATAATTGTGTATCTTGTATCGATTTGATAGTTGGTTAAATGATTGTCTAGGACTTGCCTCTATATCGATGCTTCTAGATTTGATTGGATTGGATTGGCTTTTTGGTTGTTATGATGAGTAGTGATGGTTACCATTAGTTGATGAGTGGGTATTTTTGGTTACTTATCTTGTCTTTAAGCTTATGTTATAGGATTTTTTAGATGAGAATTGGTGATTTTAATATGATTTTTTCCCATATTTGCAGGAAAATGAAGTGAAGAATGAGATTAGATGATATCTGAAGAAACCAAGTGAAATTGGGCAAAAAGAGGGGGGAAAAAGCTGACAATTGAACTGGCATGGGCTTACTTACCGCGATCGCACGGTCAACAGACCGCGATCGCATGCTCAATGGTAGCAATCGCGGCCCACTGAACAAGAACCCATCGCGATCATGTAGGTTAGATCTCGTGAATGCGAAAAGTAAATATTAGGCACATCTGGGGCAGAACTGAAAATTCATATTTTGATCCCAAATTCCATTTCATACTCATGCACAACCATTTTGATAGAGGATCTTGCATTATATTTTGTCTTAGAATTTGGAGCATTGTAATAGAGTGTTGATAGCTTGGGGTTTTTAGCTTGGATAGCAAGTTTCCTTACAATTCACATTTGGATTTGAAGATTGAAAGCTTAATTAAAGTAATTTTTACTCCTTCATTTCCTTGCTTTGTATTGTTTGAATTATGGGTGCAATTGATCATTCGAGATTTGAGTTTTTGTGCTAGAAATAGACAATTGATTGGGTTGGTGATTTTATTTTCTTTGCTTTTGTAATTGATTGAATGCTCCTCATTTATGATACTAGTTTTTGAATATCTAATTAATTTCATGCTTGAATTTCTTTCCTATTGGAATTGATCACTCATTTGCCCTGCCCATTTACTTTTATTGACTTTGAAAGAATCAATTGAGGTTGGGAAAAGTTAATTAGTGCATATTGAGGCGTAACAACTCATATATAGGAAGATAGCTAGATATAGTGATTCCTTGCAATGCATATTATTAGATTGATTGGTTTGCTACTTCTCTATGTTTTGAGAGAACTAGTGGAGATATATTTGCCTATGTTCGAGAGAAAAAGGTGAATAATTGTGATTCCAAGGCATATATGATTCTACCCATGATTGAGTTGCATGAGATTACAATGGATTGTTTGAGTGTAAATTAGCTTTTCAGTCCCTAATTTCCCTTTGATACCTTGCTTGAAAAGACCTTTACCTCTATCGTAGATTGTTACTAAAATCATTTTCTAATTAAAATTTTGTATTTTTCATTTAGATTCAAACTAGTAGCTTGTAATCCTTTAGCTTTTCAATTGCCGCTATATTGTTCCTTGTTGGATTCGACTCTGACCTCATAAGTTGGTTTCTTAGATTGCTAACGGTTGCTTACTTGTTTAATCGTTTTGAAAGTAATTTGAGCGTTACCATTATTATATCTTTGGTTAGTTGACTTATGTAGTAGTATATTATTGTGATTAGGTTGTTGGGATAGTGTTTCCAGGTACATTCCTTTGCCTCGGCTACTTCCCTCTTTTATCTTTTTTCATTGTCTCTGTTTTCTTTGAATGCGGGTTATCTCTGGTTATTGCTTGTAATATATGCTCCTTATTCACCTATTATTTATACTTTATTTGTCTTTGGAGCTTACTCGACCTATGCATACTTAATACCACATATTGGTAGTCATACTACACTTCTACACCCTACAGATCATAGTATGAGTTCTAGTTGTTGACTTGGCCCTCGTGCGGAGTAGTTGTGAATTAGAGACTTGGGTTGAGCTCCTAGCATGCAGAGTTTTCCTTCCATTTCTATTTTTGTTGGACTAGTCTTCTTTGATACTAAAGGACGGCTCTTTATATTTTTATTTACCTTGTACTCCTATTTCGATTAGTAGCTCAACTACCAACTGATACCAACTCTTGAGAATGTTTTATGTATCTATTTATCATCTTTCTTTTTTATTATTTCGATATTTGTTCCTTTTCTTACTTTTGTTTCATTTTTGCGTGATAGACTATTAATCCTGGTTTTGGATTATGGGTTTAGCTTATTTACTAGTGGGATGTTAGTATGTGACATAATGACTTGAGATTTCGAGTTGTGACAGATGCTCATATTGATGACACAAAAATTGGACCAAAAAGCACATCAACAATGACACTTGGGACTCATCAATAAAATATAAAAGTAACTCTGACATTATGTTTACGTCGAGGTTAGAATCAATTCCCTGAAATTCGACAAAATGGGGTGAATTCGGACCTCAAATGGGTCAAAAATATAATTGTTTAAAGAAAACAAGTGTAACACCCCGGAAATCTAGTGACCTAAGCTAGAGCCTAACTTGAAGTCTAGTGTCCTAAATAGGGCTAACATAAAGATAAAAGTCGTAAAATGACCTCCCTAACCTAGTACTAATGTTTTAGGACCTACACGTCAAGGCATGACCCCCTAGGACTCCCCCAAGGGTCCTTGAGAAGGACCGAAGGGAAGGTCCAAAAGCTGTCAAAAATAGCTTGTGACCACGATTGGGCACCCACGAGTCGTGAGTGGACCCATGCTCTGTGGTTGGGGAGTCGTGGGTTGAGACTTAGTCTCCCCAATGAATCCCCCATTTTCCAGTCTCTGAACCAAATGACGCCCTAGCAGGATGGTCCGTGGACCCATCCACGGTCTGTGGATCACACCTGTAGGTGTTGTCTTGGTTCGGCTTTAGTAGGGGTGTTTTGGTAAATTTCTTTAAGGGTTAGATAAATTAAAGGACGGTTATTTTGGGTTAGTTAAAGTATTTTAAGACTATTAGAAAGATAAAATACTATTTTTCAATTCATTATTTCAAATCACTCAAATATTTCTCTCTATAAGAAGAAAACCTCCATTGAAGAACAAGGTCAAGGTCAAGCTAGGGGTTCAAGAATAAGTCTTTCTTCTACGATTTCTTGAGGAAATCAACGTAAGGTATGGATGCTCTTCATTCTTGGGTAGCTATCCCCCAAGAAGTCCCTTCAAAGTATGTTTTTAAGACTTCCAAAATCTAGGATTTTCATCTAGTCAAGGGTCTTCTTCCAAAATGATTTTTATTGTTTAATTATGGTTTATTATGATTTATTATGATGATTTATGGTTAGATTAATGTAGTATTGTTGGATTTTGATGAAAATTTCCTTTGGACCCATGATTTCCCCTTCTTCCAAAATTGTGAACTATGTATGGCTTGATTGATGATGAGAGCTTGACAATTGATTATGTTTACATTGATTATGTTGTTGAATCATGAAATCCCCCTATCTAATGTGATCATTCTTGAATTTAGGGTTGATCTTGATACCTAGCCTTGAAGGGCAATAACAAGGGTTTATATATGTTGATGAAGATTGTATATGAGTTCATGATTTACTTAGGTAATGATGATCCTATGACTTGTGTAATTGTGGTATTGATGTGAGATCCTTCTTTCCTATACCTTTACACTTGATTATGCATGAAGTATGTATGTATGTTATGATAAGATTGTTGTGTTGATTGAAAGGCTATTCTCATAAAACACTATGAATGTTGTGTGAAAGGTTTACTCACATGTTGATGATTCTAAGGATGAAAGGACATGCTCACCCTATGAATCTATGAGCTCTTATGATATTAGGTTGGTTTGAGTGCCTAGTGCATTCTTTCATAAATATGAACTTAAGTATATACTTAATGTGACTTTTAAAGGGAATTATGCTTAGACCGAGTGGATATGAGAATGAGATGGAAGCTTTTACGTTTAGCAAGTCCGGCTTCCCAATATATGTTGTCTCATATGATGGAAACCTTTTACGCTAGTAGTCCGGGTTTTTAGTAGCAATCCTCATATCCCATAACTATGTGCCCACATAGGTATTTAGCTAGTGGATCCACCTAAAAGCTATTATGTACGATCTACCTTAGGCAAGTAGGACACCTCTTTTCAGTGTGGGGGTAGAACACTGGATTCTATGTAGCTCACATGGTCTATGTCGGTTAATGTTATTCTTCCCTATATGATACGAATATGAACTATGATAAGAACACGGACTTTAATTATGACTTCTTAAGAGGTACTATTTAGTATGAGTGGGGGTATAGGACTTCACTTATGTATTGCACAAGTAGACTTTAAGAGGGGTTATGGTGAGGTTCTCGTTTGCTATGATGACTTATGGATTATGTATGAAAATTATGTAAGAATGTTAAGGTTGCCTTTACTTGTTACAAGTTATGATCATGTATGACTCCTTACTTATGTATGTTGACTATGAATAAGGTAAAGTAAGATATGTATGTTGTTGGTAGCCTAAATGTGATACTTGGCATTTGGTAAGGTTATGGGACTTTACCTTTGCATTGCACTAGTGTGGCTTTGGGTTGCTTGTATGTTGGTTTGGTTTATGTTTCTTCATAAATGTGCATAATGGTTTTTAAACTTGATAAAGGCATGATTTCAACTAAATGTCCCTTTTATGCATGTTTTAAGGATTTTGTGCATGGCTTCCATACTTAGTACACTATTTGTGTTAACCCATATTTTCTACATTCTATGAGTGTAGGTTCCGGCCATTGAGACATACTACTTCTTTCAAGTGAAGCTTGGGTTGACTATTCCCTAAGCTTGGTGAGTCCTTAAGCTCGAGGACAAGATGCTATTGTTTCTAGTTTCTATTGTATTTTCTACTTTGAGACTACTATTGATGTAAAGGGATTTTGACCCTATTCGTACTCTTTATGTACTAGATGGTGATTGAGAGAAGTCTAGATTCGTATTTCATTTATGAAAAAGAAGTTGAACTTCGATTGTAAAAGTTTTAATTTTTTCCGCATTATTTTATATCTTGATGTTATGATTATGCTAAGGGCTTGTATGCGACCCCTTCGGGGTCAAGTACGTCGTGTTATGTCTAGAGGGTACCTTTGGGTCGTGACAACAAGAAATCAAGAATTTGAAACCCAAAATAAGAAATAAACATGGAATTGAAGCTAAACTACATAATAGAAGGTAAACATGAAGAAATTTACTTTTGAATCACAAGAAATGATCAATAAATGAAAATGTTCTCCTTAGCTCGAGCTTAGTTCAATGATGGTTAAGTCTAAGATGTCTTAGAAAATAAATGAGGAAAAGACTTAAAATACTCAACAATTGTTGCTCTTGCAGACTTTGGTCGCGGGTGAAATGTGACAAAAGTGCAGGAAACATCACCTGATTGAAGGCCACCACTTTCCTCCAGTTCCATCGAAGCGACCATAGCTCACGGGCGCGAGCCCGCAGCTGCAACTAGGCTTCACATGTCGCCATAGTCGGAGTGCCGAGGCTCCGCAATTGTGGCTTACTGCTGATATCACTAACCTTTACTGTTGTGGCTGCCTTCCTCCACAGTTTAGAATAAAATTCCAAGGTCCTGAATGTACTCTCGGTATTCAATCAAAGTCCTACGAATACAAATTGAATATGCTACCCTACTAGAAATAATATTATAAACTAAACATAATTGACGAAATAACCAATGGAGGTGGTCTCGATGAAATGTTGACTTCTAAAACAACCTAAGAAAAGAAAACGACCAACCATCCCAAAAATTCAAACCAACAACCACTGAACCCAAACTAAACGTCCTACTAGACAAAAGTCAATGCTAGCTCTAGAGCTACCAATTTTTATGGAAACCTCATATGTGTCCATTCAACAACAATATTGATCAAAGTCAACTCTTTCAACAAAATAGCTCAAAATAGCTCAAAATAGAAAAAACTCGCTCAAAACTGTACGAAACAACTCGATAAGCAAGACATCCACCTTAATAAACCAAAATATAACACAAAAGTTATAGGGAGGGGCAAAACACAAAAATCACATAAAAGAAAGTAAATGACCATTAGAGTCACTAAACTCGGACGTATATTGGTTGCTAAATACAAGGATTGCAGTCTTTTATACAAAAATAAGAAGTTGATACTTAAACTCATAGACCCAATGAAAGATGATATATTTTCTTGACATGATTGAAAGAGAATGTTGTATAACCATGTACAAAGCTTTCTAATTAACAATAAATAGGAGCTCAGATGCAAACCCGTTCTGCTAAAATATTAGAGATACTGATGTTATTGGGAAGTAGGAGAACATATAAAGTAGTTTTGATGATTGATAAAGTGAACATGGTTCACTACTTGTTATCTTATGTGTACTCTATCAGGTGAACTAGGTTCTCATACGTGACTGCAGTCAACCTGTACAAATATGAGAGATTGCTGCAAAGAAGAAAAAGTGCAGAAATAAAGGAGCGAAAAATGAAATAAAGAAAGAGCTAAAACACAGGAGCAAAGAAGGAAAGAAATAAAGAAGGAAAGAAACAAATAAGGAAATAAATAAAGGAGGCAAATAAAGAAGGAAAGAAAGAAAGAAGTAGCAATTCAAGTCAAATAAGGAAAGAAATAAAGAAGTAGCGATTCAAGTCAAATAAGGAAAGAAGTAAATATAGACAAGTTCAAGAAGGAAAAGGATTTGTTATTCCTTTCCTTGTAGAAATTGATGAAGGCAAATCAAACTCTATAAAATGTTCAAGTCAAAGAGGGAAAAGAGTCGTCTTTGCATAAACAAAAAATGAGAGAATTTTCCAGCAAAGCCAGAACGATACCTATTGCATATTCACGAAATTCATCATCTTGAGAGCAATAGTTATTGGAGCAAAAATGCAGGGCTTCGTCACAGCAACACGAGGACTAGGTTCACGAGTTGTGTTCGAGTCTGAACTATTGATTTTTGAAGTCTAATCAATTAAAGTCTAGAGTTATTAGTTTTTGTTGATTTGTTCTAGGTTTATTATTAAGTTGTAATAATTTCTAGATTATGTAACAAGAAGTGGGTTTGACTTCTTGGAGAGTAGAGTCTTGAAAGAATTATAACAAGAACTGGGTTTGACTTCTTGGGGGTAGAGTTAAGAGAGAGTTGTGAGAGAATTGTAACAAGAAGCGAGTTTGACTTCTTAGAGAGTTGAGTCTTCGATTATAGTTAATCGTTGGAGAGTTAAAGGTACTAGAGTTAGTTCCTTTTGAGGTGTAATCATGAAAAGGACATGAATCTTGAAGTGAATAAGATTGTGGTGTGGTTTTTACCTTCCTTGAGGTAGGAAGGTTTCCACGATAAAATCTTTGTTTTATTGTGTTGCGTTTTATTTTTTTAGACAAAAGTACAAGAACCTGGATCTTGTATAGGGGTAAGGTTTCTTCAATTGGTATCAGAGCAGGTCTTTTCATTATAAGACTCACATCTTGAAAAGGATCAATGACTGCACCACCTACACCACAAGAAGGAGCTTCTCAAACTCAACCACCGTTGTTTAATGAAAAGTACTATGGATGGTGGAAGAACTACATGAAGGATCACTTAATAGGAGAAAATCCAGACCTATGGGGAGTCGTGTTGGATGGTCCAACCATACCCATGAAGAATGGAACTGATGGAACCACTCAAGTACTAAAAGACATGAAAGAATGGAATGCTGCGGATAAACATGCAATTCAGAACAATGCTAAAGCTAAAAAGATCTTGATATGTGGAATAGGTCCAGATAAATACAATCGAATCTCATCATGTCAAGATGCAAAATCAATATGGGAAACTTTGCAAACTGCACATGAAGGAACAACTCAGGTAAAGAATTCAAAATTGATAATTTGAACAGACAGTATGAATTGTTTCGACTGGAAGAAGGTGAAACAATTCAGGATATGCATACCAGGTTCACTGCAATCATTAATGAAATCTACCCACTAGGAGAAATAATTCTCAATAGGAAGGCAGTCAGAAAACGTTTGAGTATTCTTCCGTAGTCTTGGGAAAGCAAAGTAGAACGTCATTACTGAAGCACGTGATCTGGATAAGTTAGCTATGTTTGAACTCATCGGAAATCTCATGACCTATGAACTCAAGAAAAATCAAGAAAAGGAAATCGATGGAAAAAGAAAGGAAAAGAACCTGATTCTTGAAGCAAAAACACCAGAAGATTTTGCAGGACAAAAACATCGCACTAATGACCAAAAGGTTCTCAAGAATGTTAAAAAGTGGACAACCATTTCAAAGGAAGAATAGTTCGGAAAAAGCAAAAGAGATCAAGAATGATAAGTACATTCCCACAAATAGACGAATGACCAACCAAGAAGCAGATATCTCAATGAGAAAAGCCTTTGACGCTATGAGAGACTCATCGGAAGAAGAGTCTAAGGATAAAGGATTCAAAAATCATTCACTACTTGCAATAGAGGAAACAGATAAATATGACTTTCTTGTACTAGTTTCTGAAACAGATTCAAAAGATGAGAGAAACACCTATCAAACACAATAAAAATGGTTGGAGCAGGTTCTGATGAAGATGAAGAGGATAAAAAACAACCATAGGTACGTTTTCTTGAAACTAAGTCTAAAATAAATATATATTCCAAGAAATAATTGCAATCCTTGTCTTCAGTTCTTATTGATGCATACTATCTAGTGAAATCCGAAAAGAATCAATTAATGGATGAGTATGCATCCCTAAGACTTGACTGTATGACATTGGAAGATCAAATTACTTCTTGTGATAACACCATCAATGATCTAAAAGAATGGGTTAATACCACAGAATTAAGTCACAAGGGAAAAAACTCTGCTATTGAACTTCAATTAGCTCTCGAAGCAAAAATAGAATGATTAATCATAAATTATCAGGTCTTAACTGAAACAAATAGGCTGCTACAAGAAAATCTTGATAAGACCAAACTTAATCTGGAATGAAATCTTAGATGGACCAGGTCCTCTGAAATTTTAAATCAGATTCAAGAAAGGCAGACCACCAGTCGAAGTGGAATAGGTTTTAGAAAACACAAAAATCCTGTAGCACACACTATTCACATGTCCAAAAATTTATGCACTAATTGTGGAAAATCATGTCATTTAAGGAATCAATGTAAAGCTCTATTTGAGGCCTTGCAGAAAACTGTTAAGTTCACCAAAAAGGAAAAGGCTGAAACGGTTAAGAACCTGGTTCCAAATAAAGATACTTCAAATAAAAGGTCTTATTATTTGCCTTTTTGGGCTAGAAGAGATCTTATTCATTCTTTAACTCACAAAAAGGGGTCCAAGCTAATCTGGGTTCCCAAGGATAATTTTTTACTAGTGTTTCAGGTGAAGGTGAGAGGAAAAAGGTCAAGCTGGTACATGGATAGTGTATGATCCAAACAGGTGCTAAAAATGGTAGAAAATTTACTCTCACTCTCTGATTTTCAAGGTGGCAGTGATGTCCTTGAAAAGGATGAGAAAGGTGAAATAGTTAAGATTGACAGAGTTGAAAAGTCACAACCACAGGGCATAGAAAATGTGTTTTATGTTCAAGTATTGAAGAACAACATGTTGAGCATCTCTGAAATTTGTGACAAAGAAAAGAATGTATTGTTCACGTCAGCTGAATATCGTGTGCCAAAGTGTAACTCTGGGAACCTGGTTCTAAAAAGACACAATATACAAAGTTGATAAGATGCCCCTTCATGAAGAGAATCTTACTTGCCTCAGTGTCATTAATGATATTTCTCTAGTTGGGCATAAAAGAATGGGTCATGCTAGTTTTTTTAATTTTAAGTAAACTAGTCATGAAGGATCTGTTTCATGCGACTCTCCGAATCAAAACATGTGTAGCTATTGTGCATGGTGTGTATGCAAAAGGGAAATATGTGAAGTCATCATTCAAGTAAATAAAAAAGGTTGACACTGAAGAAAGTGACGTTATATCAAACATCTTTGATGATGCAAATTTAGGGAACATCGAAGATGACCTGGTTCACAGTCATTGATGCACCTGCAACAGGAGATACTGGATTTACTCATGGTCCTGGAGATAAGGGGAATAACTGAGCAATCATAACACTTAGAGTCTGGTACATCTTTAGGGGAAACTTCATTGTGTGAACCTGGTCCTTCTTATTCATTGACCTGGTTATTTATTTCTCAGCTTGAGATTCCTTTGATCTGGGAGAATATGATGATGCAGACATAGTCATAAAGGCCTTGAATATGAAGAACTTGAGAAAAATCAGCCAAAGCTTGGTCTTGTCGAAACAAGCTGATGCATTGTCATGATTTACTTTAATAATTGGCTAGTAAAATAATAACTATGCATGAGTAATTATACAATGAATATCTGCTAACTCAGTCTCGTACTGTAATAGGTACACACTCCAGGCATATCTCAGCACTGTTTAAAAGGTCTGCGGATATTATCCCTTCTCTTTTACTAACAACATTAAGTAAATTATTGAGGAGCACACAAAAGGGGATTCTGGTTTCTCTGTAATACTCAGGTATGTACCATCCTTTTTTAATGCATGAATTTTTTGAGTTTGTGTCAAACATGAGCACTAGTGAACCTGGTCGATCATCAAAATCCAACTCTTTTAAAAATGACCAAGAACCCTCTTTTTGACAATAAGCATCATTCAATTACAAACTACTCAAATGATAAGGACCTCAGTTTTGAAGCCACCCTTGCTCTAATTCAGGGGGGAACCTTATATTATTTCTCACATCTAAACCAGGTTCACAAATTTCAAATTTATATTACATTCATTTCAAAGTGTATAACAGTTATCTCTCAGGGGGAACAATTCTCTTAGGAACATACTATTATCGGTGCTTGCCTTTATTAATGATAAATCCATCCCTATTGCATCAATTTGTGATGAATCCCTCACGTATAGTTGGTACTCCTTCGAAATATCATCAAGAAAAGGGCTTTAAAAAAACATGAAGGAGTGAAAATGTTATGGAGTAGAATTAAAAAAAAAAGTGAAAAGTTCAAAGAAAGAGCCTCCATAACTCAGTTGTTGTTGCTCATAATGCATGAAAATACCCACCTCATCTTCTTAAAATGATTATGTTCAACTGATGATAGACCTCATATTTCTCTTGATGTAATTTCACATTCTAAGAAAACTGATCATAGCGAAGGAGCTGGTGCAAAATGGGCGTATTGAAAAATTATTGATGACAGTAAACATTCTTTGTCTCCCCACTTTAGTAATCTTCGTCCCAACCCTTATCCTCCATTTTTCCAGACTCTTTGATGTGCTTATGTCTGTCTCATACTCATGATATCATATGCTTTTAAATTAGGGCTCTAAGGGCTTAAACTGGTACATATTAGTTTATTTTGTTTCTCATTGAAGATCTTGATTGTGTGTGAGTTTAAGATGGCTAATATCCTCAGATTAACTTAGTTTATCGTTACTAGAATTGTACTTGAAAGTGTTGCACAAGTGGACATGAGTTAAAATGATAGGAGAACATATAAAGTAGTTTTGATGATTGATAAAGTGAACACGGTTCACTACTTGTTGTCTTATATGTACTCTATCAGGTGAACCAGGTTCTCACACGTGACTGCAGTAAACCTGTACAAATATGAGAGATTGCGGCAAAGAAGAAAAAGTGCAGAAATAAAGGAGCGAAAAAGGAAATAAAGAAAGAGCTAAAACACAGGAGCAAAGAAGGAAAGAAACAAATAAGGAAAGAAATAAAGGAGGGAAATAAAGAAGGAAAGAAAGAAAGAAGTAGCAATTCAAGTCAAATAAGGAAAGAAATAAAGAAGTAGCGATTCAAGTCAAATAAGGAAAGAAGTAAATATAGACAAGTTCAAGAAGGAAAAGGATTTGTTATTCCTTTCCTTGTAGAAATTGATGAAGGCAAATCAAACTCTATAAAAGGTTCAAGTCAAAGAAGGAAAAGAGTCGTCTTTGCATAAACAGAAATTGAGAGAATTTTCCAGCAAAGCCAGAACGATACCTATTGCATATTCACAAAATTCATCATCTTGAGAGCAATAGTTATTGGAGCAAAAACGCAAGACTTCGTCACAGCAACACGAGGACCAGGTTCACGAGTTGTGTTCGAGTCTGAACTATTGATTGTTGAAGTCTAATCAATTAAAGTCTAGGGTTATTAGTCTTTGTTGATTTGTTCTAGGTTTATTATTGAGTTGTAATAATTTCTAGATCATGTAACAAGAAGTGAGTTTGACTTCTTGGAGAGTAGAGTCTTGAGAGAATTATAACAAGAAGTGGGTTTGACTTGGGAGTAGAGTTAAGAGAGAGTTGTGAGAAAATTGTAACAAGAAGCGAGTTTGACTTCTTGGAGAGTTGAGTCTTTGTTTATAGTTAATCGTTGGAGAGTTAAAGGTACTATAGTTAGTTCCTTTTGAGGTGTAATCATGAAAAGGACGTGAATGTTGAAGTGAATAAGATTATGGTGTGGTTCTTACCTTCCTTGAGGTAGGAAGTTTATTTGTCTAGACAAAAGTACAAGAACCTGGTTCTAGGGTAAGGTTTCTTCAGATGTTGTGAGCAGTAAATAGATCCATCTTTAACATGCACTGTATCCACCTCTTTGGTGCATATGTAATATTCAATGTTTTTCATTTTGGTTCCTAACTTATTCTTACCTAAGTTTTTTTCATATATATATATATATATACAATTATGGTGTATTAATCACTTGGGTTATGCTCCTCACAAAAGGTACAACTCAGTTGATTTATATGATCGATCCTCTTTTGTGTTTTTGCTTCCCAAGGGACCATTTTCGGGATAGGAGTAGTATCATCGAGAGGAGGAAAAAGATTACATCTCCTTGGAACATGAGACTCGAAGGCAACAAAGAGATGCACAACCTCTCCCATTCTTTATGGATCCATCTGAAAGTAACACATCGATAAGGATTTATGTTTAATTACGTCTCCTTTCATCCCTCAAAGACGAGGTGCAATTGATAGAAAAAGGAAAAACACACGAGTTGTGTCTTGTAGTCTTCCAATTAGATATGACCCGTTTCATACCCATAACTAAGACTCTACCAAATAGCAGGACTTCATAGACTCCCTAAGACGCTCGAACTAATTAGTGCTTTGATATCAAGTTTTCCATTATCTGACACTACACCCTGAGCAGGACTGGCACTTGATACAATTATTGTCCAGAGCGTACCTGTAACATGATCATACCCCTAGACATGGGAGAAACATAATTTAAAAGAATTGGAAGAGGTAAGTATTGTAAAATAAATACTTTGTACAAATGTATTATAGTGCTGAAAACATAACATGATCCCAAATTTTGTCCTTTTCATAAATTTATCATTCTTGCTTATTAGCTTTTTATAAACCATTGACATCGTTTCACAAATCACAGAATAAGTAGTGATGAACCTCCTCAAATCATCTAATTGTGAATACTTTA
The DNA here is from genome assembly GCA_029582725.1 of Solanum chiquidenum. Lineage (NCBI taxonomy): Eukaryota > Viridiplantae > Streptophyta > Magnoliopsida > Solanales > Solanaceae > Solanum > Solanum chiquidenum. The sequence continues at coordinate 25,568 of JAJOOS010012663.1, forward strand.
AGAAAAGCCATAGTCATAAACTATGTAATGAAAACTTTAGAGATATCATGAAAAAGATTTGAGTGAAGTCATAAACTTCATAACGTAAATGAGTATAAGAACATCTTGAGAGATTTCATAGGATGTACTTGGAGTTCAAAAGCACATGAAAAAAATCAAGACATGGGATTTTCATTATAAAACTTAACTTATTTATTGGGAAAACTTGCAGACATGAATACATAGTGTGGGAGATGAACAATAATGTCCCCGTATGTAGTAACAACCTGTATATCTTAATTAAACGCTCCAAATTCTTGAGAAGGTCTGGTCTTTGTCGAAAAGAGAGCAAGAAACTTGACGTTCTTGAATCTCTGAGGTGTGTTTTCTTGAAAACCCTAGGATTTTATAATGAAGAACCTTTTCAAATTTTCACATTCTTAAGTTACAATCACTAAAGTTTACATGAGAGTTTGTGGGTCATGTCTTACCTCTACAATTTTCCTAAAAATATTTGAATTCCATGAGTAGGAGCTAGGTACGTATATGAAGAAATCATCAATATTATTATGTTTTTCATGTGCGCCATCGCACAAAAATATTGGATTGATGAGAGGTTTGTTGTGTTGGAAACTAGAATTAGAATACCTTTAATTTGATAGGATATATGACTATTAGAAATTGCACCTTGCTCAAATTTATATTAAAACTTCATTGATAAAAACTTCCAACTCAACAATGTACTAGAGTTTTCTTAGGACCTTAATTCACATCAAACATACTTTCCACATTCAAGACTTCACTTTTTCACCTAGATACAAGCAATTTCATTGGGTTTGGGTTTAATCCCATGAATAAACATTTCAACCATAGCCCGAATATTCAAGGTGTTACACTCTATAATCTAGTTGAAGTAATGGAATCCATTAAATCTTTGTCCTAATAAGAAAATTCAAGACAAAAAGATCTCGTATATCTTTATCAAGTTACCCATTCTGATTCTATATTGATAAAATTCATTTTAGGAGGTAAAATGTTCCCAATCAAATATGGTTTGCTACCAAACAACCTAAAAAAAGTACTACTTTTTATGTTAAATTTATGTGCCATATTTTCTTTAATAGTTTTTACCAAAAGAGAATTTTATACTTCCATATTTATTAATACTTTTTTCAATTCCATTATCTCCCCATCTTTTGTTCAGCAATTCCCTAAACTTTAGAAGACCATATCTCCAATAATACCAACTAAAGAAATATATCACGAGCTAAAAATTAACAAAGTAACAACTAACAACTAAAAAATAGCTACTCCACAAACTTAGTCAAATTTAAAAAAGGGGCTAATGTTGTATGACTTTAACAACCTTGTGGAGACATTATCATAAGTTGAACTACTTCCTGACGATTTCTAAAAAGCCAGCTTTAATAAGAGTACCAAACTGATTTTTTTTTCATTGTTTCACTATTGAAATTCTCAAGCTTTGGCTCTTTGTTTCAGCCATTCAACCCTACGAAGAAATAATTAGGCGGAACTAAAGAAGGAATTGCTTTGAGTTCATGAGGTAAATATAATTCTTGAAGTGGTTTATTGAAGTTCATAGCAAACTTGTATGAATTCATTACATTGAAATGATTTTCATTGTCCGAAAGTGCTTAAACGTATTGAAATGATGTCCATTGTAATAAGTGTCTATCTTATTTTCTATCATTTTTCACCATATAAATTGTTGAGTTGTGGATCTTGGTTCTAGCCATTCAACCCTACGAAGAAGTCATTTGGGTGGAACTAAAAAACGTACTTTAGGTGGTTTAGTCCCACCGAATGATTTTTTCGTAGGGTGAATGGTTGGAACCAAGATCTAGAACTCGATAATCTTAATAGTGAAATAACGATAGAAAATCAGATTGACACTTATTACAATGAGCATCACTTCAATATGTTTAATCACTTTTTTGACAATAGAAATCATTCAATGTACTGAATTCAAACGAGTTCCCTATGAACTTCAACGAAACACATCAAGAAGCATACTTATCACATAAACACAAAGCAATCCATCATGACAAGGCAGAATTCGTCGATTCATTCTCGGAGAAAATTTAGAGCCAAAAAATGTCACAAGGAATTTATATACATTGTTTAATATTATTAATTAGTCCAGCAAGATCATTTTTATTTATAAAATAGCTACATATTTGATACGATTGGAAAATTCACTTCTTTAACTATAGTTACAGATTTAATATGAACCCCACCACCCCTTATCTCCACCCTAAGATTAGAATCTAAGTTCATATTTACGGAGCTAGGGTACCACAATGAGGGTCACCAAAAAAAATAGCATTTTATATATAACAAGTATCAACAATACCAATTCGAAACAAGTCAGGGACGTCTATGTAAATTCTTACTTCATTGTATCGATATTCTCAAGCTTATTTGGGACTGAGATATAGTTGTTGTTCTTGTTAATTAAAAATTATATTGTATATATAAGGTTATAATTATTTTTTATATATGTACATCATATGTTGAATCCCTTTGTATACATATAGAAATTGGTGCCAAATTCCTTAAGCAAGTCATGGATTGATTTTTGTTTCTAGTTTCACTTATATTTGATTTCTCTATTTGAGTTGAATTCCTAAAGATAGAGAAATGTTGGTAGGGAACGTTCTCTATCATGCGTGAATATTGTTTAAAAAAGTAACAAGTAAAACAGAGAGAAAAATTGGAGGCAAAGTGAACTTTTAACTGCTGGAGTTATTGAAATAAATTACAACAACTCTTAAATAGATAACCAAGCAACAAACTAGAGAAGATTTGGTATTGCACCCACCAACAAAATTTAATTTAGCTCATACCCACTTAATTTATTTTTGCTTTATTTTTTAGGGCTAGGCTTTTTAAAAAGGAAAAATTGTGGGGTCATGGATCTCGTTGGCCTTTTTAAAACTTGGGATATATTTGTAATATGGGGTCATGCGCTTGTTTTTCTTATTTTTAAAACTTGGGGAAAAGATATAAGTTTACAAAAGTATATTATAATCCCAATATATTTTTAAAAATATTATTATTTGATGAAAATTGAGGCACAATTGTTGAAATAAAGGTTTTGACGTTTCTTCATCTCCAAGTGCAAGCGTTTTTCATCTTCCAAGAACATCTTCTATTCTTGAAAGATGAAACCAGTGTAATCATACTCTACTCATCCCCATACACTTCTCTTCCATTAACTTATACAATCTTTTCATCGTCCTAAACCCTCTCAAATCTGCATATGTTTGTTCAATCTTCTTTCCCAAATTCAAAGCTCTCATCTTTGGTAAGTTGAACCTTTTGTAATTGTGTTTTTTGGTAATGTTTAGCCGTATTTGGTTGTTTATTTTGTTATGGTAGTGTAATGATTTAATGGCCTCTTTTTCTGGACTGTTTTTCTTCATGTTCTTGTTTGGGATAAAGTTTTCGTCGTATTACGTGAATATTTGTCGTCTCTAATGACGTTTTTGTTTGGATAGAAATATTTAGCCCTATTTAGTTGGTTATATTTTTTTAAAAAAAATTATGTTTATCTCGCCTAATGATTTTGAAATTTTTAGTGAACTTTGATAGACTTTAATGGCGTTTCTGTCTATTGCATTGTTGATTGGAACTACTATTTATTTTGCATGGTTTATTTGAGCATTACTCTATTTATGTTAATAAATTAGTGGTCGATAAATATGTTTTTACTTGTAGATTATAAAATATGGCTAAAACTAGAGGTGGAAGCAATAAACCATTTGTTCATGTTATTTCTAGAATTAAGAAATGAAAGACTAAAGAAGTTTTGAATACTACTATAAGAAAACGATAGTAGTATTCATAGAGAATTATTTTATTTTTCAATTAATTATAATTATCTTACCCAAAATAAATTGCACTTGTTATTACTACATCATTTATATTTTCCCAAGATTTCTCGCTTTGCCAAATCTGGGCACGGGATGGGGTGGCGCGCCATATTGCTGATGTGCCGCGAAATCTTGACACATTTAATGCTTAAAAACTACGAATTAATACTAGAATCGAGTGTATTTATGTGGATGTGATGTGTTTGGTAGTGTTTGTACAGGTAAAACATGTAGACGTGAAAGAAGAAAGAAAAGATGAAAATGCAGAGTGAAAGTGAATTGAACCAAGTGAAGATCACGGACGCCCAGACGGGACGTGAAGATCATGACTGATCGTGATATGGCTCGTGAATTAGAACCAGTGAGAAGGCATGGAAGAATTACATTTTGGTGGACCAAATAAAGACCACGAACGAACTCACGGGCCGTGGTCCTCATAACGGTATGTGGTAATGATCGTGATGTATTACCAGTGGGTAGACCTCGAGAAGCTGAGAAGTGAACTGGCCAAGTAAAGACCACGGGCACCTAACGGACCGTTGCCAATGTCACGAGCTGTGGTGTCATCCGTGACAAGATTCCAGCGTGCAAGCCTTGAAAAACCAAGTAAAGACCACGAAGGGCTTCACGGACCGTGAAGCCCTTGGCGGGTCGTCTTAATGCTCGTGAAGATGCGCGCCAGTTCAATCCTACTTCGAGTAGGACACTTGTTAGACACTTTATTTGAATTAATTAGGTCATTTTTTTGTTTTTATCTCGTCATATCTGGAACGAGCGACCAAGTTTGAAATATTCTTAGCTTTGGTTTTGGACGATTAACATTGAATCAAGTTTCTAAGTTGGATTTTTGGTTTTGAATTATCAATGTGTATCGATTTTGCATACTTTCATAAGTACTTTCTCATCATGTTTTCATTAATAGCCCGAATTATGCATATGTTTGTTCTATAGTATAGGTGAGGGACCATGTTTCTTATATGATTAGCGTTGGTTTAAACTAGCTCGGAAGGTGATGTGATGTCTTGCATGTTTCAACATGTGTACTACAAGTTAACTCCAACGGGAGTATTTAAACTCGAGATAGTAAGGTGTTAATTGAGCTTAGAGTTGAAAGTTAAGTGCTAAGTTAGAGCAAAAGGGATTAATATTTAGAATATAAAATAAAATAAAATAAGTGAGTTGCTTGCTTGACTTAACTAAGCTAGTAGGTGACAAGTAGGTGCATCACCTACTTGAGCTATATGGATCTAGTTAAAAACGCCAAGGTTTATGGATCAGATTTGGGTCTATGCTAATGGATTAAGTTAAATAAATGGAAAATGAAATTAAAGCCTAGCAGCCAAATCTGCCAAGGCCCAATATAATTAAGCCCTCGTGAAAGATAGTAGGTGCATCACCTAGTTTGACCTTTTGAGCTGCTTGATGTACATAAGTAGGTGCATCACCTACTTGACCAATTAGTGGTTGAAAATGAAGCTAAAAAGAAGAAAGTTCTAGAGGAATTGTTAAAGATGAAGAAAGTTCAATATAAGATATATTGGCTGCTATTCTCACTCATTTTTAACACACAGTATTAAGAATTAACTCCAGCTCTCTCTCTCTCTCTCTCTTTTCTCTTAAGGATTAAAACAGCAGCCTTAAAGTTCTTCAAGGGTTCTTGAAGAAACCCTCATATCTTCAAACCAAGATAAGAGAAACACTTATGGATTTAGCTTAATTCTCCCATGGAAAACTAGAAAACATGTTATCCATGCTTATTATAAGTACAAGGCAGAAGTTCCCACAAGCTACTGCTCACTTTCCTTAATTATTAAGATACTTTTCTCTTCTTCTTTGGTTTAAGTGTGAAGGAAAGTTGAAGCTCTAGAGGAATTCAAGTTATAAAAAGAAGTTGCAGAAATTGAGGTAAGGTGACTGCTCCA
>JAJOOS010012664.1:0-13678 GCA_029582725.1 Solanum chiquidenum
CATATCCTAACACTCAGCTCGAGAGAGTGAGTGGGGTAAGGCGTAGGCTGGTCTTCATGCTGCAAATGGGTGTCCGAGAGGAACGCATTTGAAACGGGTAAGTTGCCTAAGAGGGAACTTATTTCCATCTAAGCTTATCGTAGTCACTATTATCTTGCAAATTTCCTATCGAAAGCATGTACCCAACCATTTATCTCAACTTGTATTGCGGTCACACCCCAAGAACTTTTCCCGATACTTGATTTTCTTGTTAATTTTGTTGTTTTTAGTTACTTGTGACAAAAAACCCAAATTGATATTTGACACTTTTGTGTCCCCCCTTCAATGTATAATATTTTTTATCGTTAATATCTTTAGCTACTACGACTAGTTAGAACTAGATTTTATTATTCTATTATTTCTCAAAAACACTCCCTTGGGACATGACCCCAACCCTTGGTTGGGTTACTATATTATCAACGATAGTAGACACTCGAACCATAGTTTGTGTCGTTGGTTACGATAAGCATCAATGCTTTCAGTAGAAAATTTATAGAGTTATAGTGACTAGGCTAAGCTTTACATGGGAATAAATTCTCTCTCGAGCAACTTAACCCGTTTCAAATGGGTTCCTCCCGGACTCCCACTTGCCGGATGAATACCAACCTACGCCTTATCCCCACTCACTCTCTCGAGCTGAGTGTTAGGATATGGGACTAGGATTTACTCTCTCGAGCTGAACCTCATGTCAACCCACTCCTTAGGTCATCAATCTAGTAGTCTTGGTTTCGTGACTTCTCTCTCGAGCAAGCTAAAAACACATAATAAACTTGTATTTGCAACTACAAATTTGTTAAATTTATCCACAACTACTAGACAAAAAATAACCGTTAAACTACATCTAATCTATCAGCAAGAAAGACCCAACAACAATCTTAACCCATATTCGCTAAATCACACCCCAAGAATTGGGGCTTTTATCCACACATCAAGAGATAGAAATTTATACCTAAATGAGCTTGCATTCAAATGGGTATGAAGATTTAAGTCTTGTTACAGGTCAAGAATGAAGAATCCAAGAGACCCAAGTCCAACTCCTTGGAGATGAAACCCTCTTTTTCTTCAAGTTTTCAAAACCCTCTCAAACTCAAATAAAAAATAAAAAGTACTAAAAATTATATTAATTGTTCCACACTAAAAATTTGATACTAAACTACAACTCACAACGAGTATTTATAGTTTTCAAAAATCTGTACTGCAGCAGATCATTAGCGACATTAGTCGGAATCACCGATCAACTCGGCAATTCACCCTTTGGTGTAGTTCATCGCCGTCTTGCACCATCCTTCAACATCGTCGTGCTCTTAGTCATTGGGCAACATGGTACTGTTTCGCGAAACTTCTCAGCGATACGCCAACTGCTCCCTTTTTCCATCGACTTGATCCTTTCCTTCAGGGTTCAGTACACTGGAACAAAAGGTGAAGTATGACCCTTCGGCGACTCGCCAAGTGGACTCGGCGATCCTCAGGCCTTCATTTCTTCGTTCTTTTCAGTCTTTTTGTTCCTTTTTGAGACGTAGTGTCCATGCTTTCCTTCAAACTTCAAATACCTGAAAATTAAGTATTTCCATCAGATATTGAGATAAAATAAGCATGTGAGGGAACAATTTCTATTAAAATATTGCCCTAAATGAGTCCAATTTGTGGACTCATCAACCCCCCCCCCCCTCAACTTAAACTTTTGCTTGTCCTCAAGCAAACTCAAGTTCAGTCATTCAAAAAGGGTGTCTTGAATAGTGCTACACAAGACTCAATCATGAATGCACACAACAAAACTCAATTTACTTATTCACAGATCAAATGTGCACTCAAAGATTCAAGTTGTGACTCACCAATATCAAAGAACCTCATGCTCACAATACTTGCTTCAAATGCAAGTTTAAGCTCAACCAAAGTGTTCAAATGCCCTCACAGAAAGAATGATTCCATAATCACTCAATGGTTCACAGTTTAAAGCTTCAGAATCAGATACAACGCTCACTCTCACAGGGAAGAACACAATGCATGCTTTCACCCATAGGTTTGCCCTTATTTTCCAATCAACATTTATTTCAGCTTACTCAAGATCAAAAAGGTCTTTTTAAGGCTTGTAATGGGGCTGAGTGCAAAGGTATGGTCATTTAGGCTCAGTGACTTTCATCCTCATGAAATGTGGTGCTCACAACACTTCCTTTACTTTTCCTTGATCATTCCCTTTAGTGCTCATAAGTCATCCTATTATTCACTTTCCATGGATTGTTTGGGAACCCCATTTCTTTTGTACTTTATTCCACGACTTTCTCTTTTATTCTTTCTCTTTTTCTTTCTCTTTTCTCTCTTTCCTTTTTTTTTATTTATATGGAGGGGTTTCATTTTTCTTCAAAACCATGGGTAAAGGGGGACTTTCTTGCACTTCTTGATTTGCCCTTATCTTTTCACCACACCCCCAACTTAGGCTTTTGGCCTAAGTTGGCTATTCAATTGACCACAATTCAAGAGGATTATAGGTAGTGGACAAAGAAAGGTTATGGTTTCTTCCAAAGAAAGGTAAGGCTCAAGGGGTGTTCAAAAAAGGTTCACACACTCACAAGGTAGCTCACAAAAGAGGTATATGTCAAATTGGTTCACACTCTTAGAAATTGCCTAAGATCATATCAAGAGATAGCATCACTTAGTTGATCGGACAAAAGGGGCAAATTCTAGGATCTATCATGCATGGTTCAAAGTAAGCTCATCACACTAGGCATTGACACTATAGTCAAACAAGACTTCACACTTTCACTGATATATAATGATCATCACAAGAGACTCAATTTGATAATAAGCTAGTCAAAACGAGATGCAAAGAGTTCACATAGTGTCTATGCAACTTCATTTGGTCTCATCGTAGTCGTACATTCATGTTTGTTCGATAGTAAGCACTATTCAAGTCATCGGTATTGATCAGAACCGATACTTAAATTTTGCAAAAGAATAGCCACATTCAACACACGAGAGGTGGCAAAAAAAATTTGGAAGGGTCAAAATCATTTTTGAAAATATTTGCAATTTAAAATAAAAGGAGCCACAAGCTCAAACATCCACAGAAAGCAGTGTAAACACAATTTTTTAAACAAAACAGCCCAAATATATACACAACACAACTATCAACACAAAAGGTGTGGGCCTCACCCCACCACATTTCAAAAGTGTTTGTCCTCAAATGCAAATAACAAATATCTAGAAGGTAAAAGAAAGAAATATAGAGAGGGAGGTAGAGAGGGGATCCTGTCAAAGAAGTCGCTCCATCTGTCTGGGCATTAGTGCCCGGAGTCTTGTCATTCTGCTTCTGGTTCTCTTTTTGCTCTTCTTCAGCTTTTGCAGCGATATTAGCCTCGATCGTATTGTCCAACTCGTGAACTGCCACAAAGGAGTGTATCACATTGCTGAACCCTCGAGCCCATGAAGGGCCATTAGGGTCGATGGGCATCCTGCTCCTCGAACTGGTTGTCTTTTTGTTGCTCCTTTCAGTTCTTCTGAACTGTTGTGCTCTTATGGGTCTGGGTGGCATGTTTCTTCCTACAACTTTTGGTCTAGCCATGTCTGCAAAGTTTTGAGATAATGTTAGAACGTATTTGAAAACCAAACAAAGACATTCGGCTGTAGAAAGACTAGACAGTCCATTTGGTGTGCCGCTGAATACATTCGGCAAGCCGCAGACAATCCGCCGAAGGTCACAGTATAGAATGGTTAGGGGTGCAGACAAAAGGGCGATTAAGATGACATTTGGCGAGTCACCGAGTGCACTTGGCGATCATGTGCTTCTAGCAGAAAGTTACAGTAGCCACAACAAATAAAGCATGATAGTAAGGGCGATATGGGGTACTTAGGTGAACCGCAGAGTGGTTCGGCAATCTCATCACAGCTCTCTGAATCACCCATCATTTCTACTTTTGACCCATCTTTTCGATCCCCGCAACCCCCGAAAACATAATTTAAGCACAAATAGCACAAATATAACCAAGACCCATAACATACGAATACCACCCATCGCACGTTAACTCAACTAGATACATCGGAGAATAAGATTTCAATAATTTAAGGAAGATTATCGAAAAACAATCACCAATTAACCAATTCTATCCAATCAGGGAGGTTCAACAGATTTTAACAATATCAAAGAGTTTGCAAATGAGTGCTATGCTAACAAAATAATTATGGGTATTGAGAAGCTAACCTTTTGTACCGATTAAAATGCTACCGAAAGCTAGGCAGCAATGCAATCCGAATTCGCGCACAAATTAATGAACCAAAATACTCCAAAAGTGCAAGAAATACAAAACTAGAGTGCAGATGTGAGTTTGGGAAGGTGAAAAAGTGATGGAAACAAAATGAAGTTAGAACTTTTTAAACCTTTGGCTGAAAGACCATCCAGTTTTTGTCCATTTGGCAACATTAGTCCCAATCACCGAACCTGTTGGCGGTTCGCTGAGTTGCCACTTGTCTCACCGAGTTTTACAGGACCTTCAGTCAAGATGAAAATCCAAATGGCAGTCTGCATCAGAATCACTGATATACTCGGTGACTCGCTAATAATTTCATTGAGTCCACCAGGTTTTACAGATCCAAACTCAAACTGAGTTGGATCAAACGACGAAGTGTGTTGGGGTCGCCAAAACTTTTAGCAATTCGCTTATCAGGTCTTCCGTTTGCCAATCTGTACTTCTCATTCAACTTCCACACTTTCACCTACGCAATCAACACACCATTATTTTATCAAAGACAAGAGAGAAATAACACTAAGGGTTTTGGGTTGCCTCCCAAACAACGCCTTAGTTAACGTCGTGGCACGACGCAGGTTCACCTTTAAACCTCATTCTTGGGGTTAGCCATGATATAACTCGGCAAACCCCCTGGCTGTCTTGGATTTAGGTAAGACGAGATATGACCCATCTGGGTCTCTAAATGTTTGATTGAGACTGAATGAGAGGTAACGGTCTGGCAAAGGGTAGACACATCTTCTTTCATGCCTTTTAGCATTTTGTCTCACCCTTCAACTTTGTTAACGATGCGCGTGAGAATATTCTCAAACCTACCACCGTCTGAATTCTTTGGCTTTTGGCGCTCATGGGGAGGCACGTATCTATCCTTCTCCCCTTCCTTCCAATTTGGAATTTGGTCCCTCCATTCAAGATCCCGGTCCTTCCAACTTTCGTGTCTAGCCCAACCTTAGTTACCACCCTGCCTTGGGTAATTTGAGCAGTAGCCACCGCCCTGGTTGGCTAGAAAATTTAGCTCCTCGTTATACAAGGCTTCAAACTTCATATCCTCAGGATTAGCACCTCCGACTCCCATAACATTGACACCACGAGAATCGGCCCCCATGACATTTTTGGATAAAATATCAAGATATGTCATGATTTTGGCCATGTTTAGATCTTTCTCACTGTCTATTTCAATCTACTCCTTAGATAGCTTGAAAGTGAAAGGGGAGGCTTGGTCCTCACGAGTGTACCATGCTCTATTGATGGTTGTCATACCATCTAAAAGTTGGGCTTCTACTTCATACGACTGCTGCATTAAGCCTGCCGGTGAGAGTTGATTAGCGACGCCTTTGTTCACTGAGTCTAAGTTCCGGTAGAAGTATTGAAGGAGCACGTTATCAGGAAAACCATGGGTTGGGCATTGGAGCACCAATTTTTTGAACCATAGCCAGGTTTCATGCAGAGGCTCTCCTTCTAGACATTTAAAGGTCTGGATGTTATCCTGCAGTAACATCATCTTTGAGGGAGGGAAAAATCGCACTTGAAATGCGGTTACCAACTCCTCCCAAGAAGTGATGGATTCATGTGGTAGCTCGGCTAGCCACTTGCAACCCTCTCCCATCAACGAGAAAAGGAATAGCCTCAACTGGACCGACTCCTGAGAGAGGTTTTTGAATGAGAATGGTCCACATACATCTACAAAATTTTGAAGATGCTCGTAAGAATCCTCATGAGCCAGTCCGCTGAAAAATCCCTTCAGTTGCAAGAGTTGCAACATGGTGCTCGTTATGTGGAACACTAAATTTCCCTCAGCTGAGGGTAAACGGATGGCTCCAACACCTCCCATGAGATGGGGGCCATTGATGTTGGGCTTTTGGACATCGTTGAGATTTCTGATGTCGTCTTGGTGACCTACCTGGCTACCGTTGCTACAATTAACACTCATGTTTTCTGAAATATTCACACAGCAAACAAACCAAACTAAAAATTAGGTAAGTAGACTACAACTAAGAAGAACAAAAATTTTACTAAACTAAAAATTCTCAAGTAACACCACTCCCCGGCAGCGGCGCCATTTTGATGTTTTGTGTAATCAACGACACAACTTCCGGTACAAGTGTCTATGATCGTGCATTAGTATAGTAACCCAACCAAGGGTTGGGGTCGTGTCCCAAGGGAGCGGTTTTGAGAATTAATAGAAAAATAAAATTTGTTCTACCTAGCTGTAGCTAAAGACATTAACGATTAAAAACATTGTAAATTATAGGGGGACACAAAAGTGTCAATTAACAATGGGGGTTTTGTCACTAGTAAGTAAAAACAGTAAAATAAACAAATATTTCTAAATACTGATAGAGGATTCTTGGGATGTGACCGGAATACGGGTTAATCTAAATTGTTGGGTACATGCTTTCGATAGAAAATTTATAGAGTAATAGTGAGTAGGCTAAGCCTTACGTGGGAATAAATTCTCTCTCGGGCAACTTACCCCATTTCAAATGGGTTCCTCTCGGACTCCCACTTACCGCATGAAGACCAACCTACACCTTACCCCACTCCCTCTCATGAGCTGAGTGTTAGGATATGGGACTAGGGTTCACTCTCTCGAGTTGAACCTCATGTGGACACACTCCTTAGGTCATCAATCTAGAAGTCTTTGTTTGACGACGTCTCTCTCGAGCAAGCTGAAAACACATAAATAAACTTATATTTTCAACTAAAAATTTGTTAAATACATCCACAACTACTAGACGAAATCACCATTAAACTACATCTAATCTATCAGCAAGCAAGACCCAACAACAATCTTAACCCGTATTCGTTAAATCACACCCTAAGAATTGGATATTTTAGCCACACATCAAGAGATAGAAATTCATACCTAAATGAGCTTGCATTCAAATGGGTATGAAGATTTAAATCTTGTTACAGGCCAAGAATGAAGAATCCAAGAGACCCAAGTCCAAGTCCTTAGAGATGAAACCCTCTTGTTCTTCAAGTTTTCAAAATCCTCTCAAACTCAGAGCAAAAATAAAAAGTACTAAAAATTATATTAATTGTTCCACACTAAAAATCTGATACTAAACTACAACTCTCAATGAGTATTTATATTTTTCAAAAATATGTGTTGCATCGGATCATTCGGCGACATTAGTCGAAATCACCGATCAACTCGGTGATTCACCCTTTGGTGTAGTTCATCACAGTCTTACACCATCATTCAGCATCATTGTGCTTTGGGTCATTGGGCGACATGGTACTGCTTCGCGGAACTTCTCAGCGAAACGCCGACTTAATCCTTTTCTTCAGGGCTCAACACACTGGAACAAAAGGCGAAGTATGACCCTTCAACGACTCGCCAAGTGGACTCGGCGATCCTCAGGCCTTCATTTCTTCGTTCTTTTCAGTCTTTTTGTTCCTTTTTGAGACGTAGTGTCCACGCTTTCCTTCAAACTTCAAATACCTGAAACTTAAGTGTTTTCATCAGATATTAAGATAAAATAAGCATGTGAGGGCACAATTTCTATTAAAATATAGCCCTAAATGAGTCTAATTTGTGGACTCATCAGCTTATATGATACTTATGTTGGAAGACTTTACCTATGATTATGTTATTGTCTCTTATGCTTATAGTTTATGTTTCATGAACTATTTGATTATGCTTATGGATTATGTCTTATGTTGACTAACTCTTATAATATTATTCTATTATGATGTTATGCTAGCTAACATATTTTATACATTTTGTACTAACGCATACTTTACCTACATTCTTATCAAATGTAGGGTTCGGAGATCTGAGTTCCAGTCTTGAGGCTAGGTTTCTTAGGAGTAAAGGAGTGAATATTTGGTGAGTCCTCATAGCTTCTTCGAGGACAAAAACCACTATTTCATTTATGTCTTTTATTTTCATGTTTTGAGACTATTGTATAGGTTGTGTCCCAAATGTTTAATTCAAAGTTGAGTTTAGATGGTTGAGACAAAGTGTAGTAAGACTTCTGCTTGCTTTTGAAAAGACTTCCATTATATGGATAAAGTTTTTAAATTTCCGTATATTTCTATTAACTTATGTTATGATATGGTAAGGGCATGTATGAGACCACTTCGGGGTCAAGTACTCCATGTTACATCTAGGGTGTACCTTTGGGTCATGACACATCTTTGATAGGCAAGAATTCAAAAGTTTAGGACAAAGGAAATTGCTTCAGTGAAGGTGCAGTGGAAGCATTGTTCAGTAGGAGAAGCAACTTGGGGGATTTATTCTAACATGCGTGCCAGATATCCTCAAATTTTTAAAGCTTCGAGTAATTTCATTTACTTTATGTTCGAGGATGGATATGTTTTTTAGTTGTGGCTGATGTAATGACCCAGAAGATCATTTTTGGAAATTCTAAGAAAATTTTTGTTTTGCTCCTCCCAATAGTTACCCCGAGTCAAGCTTGATCAGTTTGCAAAGTTGATTTTAAAAGTTGATTGAAAAGTTGTTATTTTTAGAAGTCAAGTTGGAAAGGTTTAAAGTTGTTAAAAAGTGTAGCCAACTAGAGTTTAGAGTCTCCGAATGGAATTTCATCTGTTCCATTAGCCGTAGAATGTGAAATTTGGTCTACTAGTGTGATCGTTTCTATTTTGGACTTTTTTCTTTAGTTTGAGCCTTTCAGTTGGAAGGTCAATTTATTTTAGACTGTGGGTTGATTTTGGATAACATTTGGAATTCGGACACTTAAATTGCATTTGGGACGATTCCATTGGATTTGGGGAATAAATTTAGGCTTCAGCTAAGGTGTTGGTTGAATTTTCAGAGGTTCTAGGGCAGTTTGGTAATTTTAAGCATTAAGTTAGCTTATTGCGACTTTCATGGGTTTCAGTCCAAGATACCTCAAATCCGTGTTTAGATGATTCCATTGATTCTATAACATCGAGTTCAATTGGGTAGCATACAACATTTGTGTACTTGGGGTTATGAACGAATCCTAAGGGTTCTTTTGGTGTCTTGTATATTAAGTGTTGTGTTGCTGGTTTGTTGTGTTCTGGTGTAGGCTAATTGTGCATCACGATTGCACGGGTACCTCTTATGATCACGTAGGGTTAGTTTTGTGGGTGTCATAATCACGTGGAGCCTATCATGATCACAGAGAGTAAATTTCTTTGGCATCGCAATTGCGTGAGGTCTAGTCGTGATGGTCAATAAATGAGTTGGCCCATTTAACTCATGACGATAAGCTTAAAATCAGCCTAAACCACATTATTTCCCCAAAAGTCAGTGTTTCAACCCCACTTCACCATTATTGAACCTCAGAAGCTCGATAGAGGCAATTTCAAGTTGATTTTCAAGATAACAATCAGGTAAATATTTTTTACCTTAAACCTTCTTTCTCATTGGTTCTTTATAATTTTAAACATCAAAGTCTTGTTTTTTAATTGCAAATTGGTGGGTTTTTTAAAAACTCAACCCTTTTATGATAACGGTGATTTAATATTGATTTCAACTCCATTTTTAATTAATTTTTTCCAATGAGTGCCACATTTCTTGGGCTACATGTTCTTACACAAATTTCAAGATTTAACCCTCGTTTTCAAAAAAAGGTTTTTGGGTTAGTTTGGCCCTAGTATCCAAAGTCCTTGATATGGGCGTTATTAGCTTTGAGTTCTTGTTGTAATTACCTATTTGATTAGATTGTGTTGATTTGGAGGTCTAACGGAAAGGGAAGACTCAAGTACTAGAGTGATTGTTTGATTTCTTGAGGCAAGTAAATCTTTTAACTTCTTGATAAGCATGTTGAACCTTGTATTCCATTGTTTGATTGGGAGTAATGGGAAGAGGTTAAGGGTCTCACATACTTTAGAGTACTGGTTAAATAATGATTATGGTTTAATAATGATAATGTGGGGTAAATGAAGAATTGTGTTGATATCATGATATGAAAAGTCTTAGTGATATTGTGAAAATCGATGTTATGTGTATTGTTAATATTAAGAATTGTTTTGAGCGGACTTACCCTTAATATTATGTCAAAATTATATGTATTATTAGTTGTCTCGTTGTTACGTGTATTGTTATTACTTTTCATCGATCATTTGCACATATATATTTGTAGTGATGTTATGGAACTGTGTGGGGCCCTAGAAAAATGATAAGAAATAGGGGACGGGACACACGATCTGTGGCAGATTCTATATTGAAAGGTCGAGCCACACGATTTGTGGTAGGTGCATGGACAGATATGTTCCCTGTGGGTTTTGAACTGAGAGACAACGGATGTGTATCATTAGGACAAACATGTATCACTCTATATGACACTAAACTTCATATTATTGCACTCCATTTAATTCTTATTCGTTGTGATTGTTAAAATGTTATCGTGGTTATTGAATTGTGAAAGATTGTGATGATTTAACTATGTATAGTGTATATTAAGGTGCAAGTTGTGAGACTCTATTCTCACTCTGTTGTATTTGAGTGAGAATTGATAGGTTGGGTTGATTATCTATTGTAGGTTGTAGTTGTGGAGGTTCGGTTGGTGTGGTTGGTGTGGTTGGAGTACTTGTGTTCAATATTGCCTTACTTAGGGATTTTTAGGTTTGCTTGTTGAGTATCGTTGTTCCGTGATACTCACTCCTTTCTACACTTGTGCAGGTTACGAGGCAGGATCATCATATTACTCCTTTTTCTCTTCTACGTTTAAGGCTTATTGTGGAGAGTTGTTAGGTAGTTGCGTGTCATCTTGGGGGATACCTCTTACTCTTTTATTATATTCTTGTTCTATTCTAGAAACAATGGGATTGAGACTTGTACTTCTTTCGAATCTATTGTATTACACGAGGCTTCTACACATGACAACCAGGTCTTGGGGTTATATTTAAGTTATGTTATGTTATCAATGTAATTGAAATTGTATTAGGCTTTCATTATGTTTCAGTTTTGTATTTTTTATTTATGTTGGGTGTTAGGCTAACTTGTCTTGGTGGGATAAAACAAGCGTCATCGCGTCCGATTGTAGATCGTGACATTCCCGGAGAAGCTAGGTTCTTAGCGTGTATTCTAATATAAAATTTCATAATTTGCTAGCTATTTTTATGTAAGATTTCGGAAGATGTTTAGCCTTGTTTGGAAATTCAGAATCAAAATATGTTGGTTGTGTAGTTCTAAGTGAGTATTGTGATATCAGATTTCATAATTAGCTAGCTATTTTGATGTAAGATTTCAGAAGATGTTTAGCCTTGTTTGCATATTCAGAATCCGATTATTTTGGTTGTGTGGATACAAGAAAATTGAAATTTGGATATTTATTCGTATTAGCTGGAGGAGCAAATCATGAAAGAGTGTGAAGAATGTGTTATAGTTGTATCCACTATGGAAGTTGAATTTGTGGCATGCTTTGAGGCTACACTTTAGACTAATTGGTTGCATAACTTCATTTTAGGACTTGGACCAATCGACAATATTTCCTGGCCACTAAAAGTTATTGTGATACTATTGAAATAGCTTTCTTGACTAAAAATGTCAAATATTCAAAGGGTGCCAGCATATAGAATTGAAATGCTTTTCGGTTAAAGAAAAAGTCCATAAACATAAAGTGACAATGGAAGGAATATTGCCCAAATCATTTGTTGAACATGTTGAAATAATTCTCATCACTGATGGCAATGAAAGTCGTTATGTAAAGAATGTAATATGATTATGCAATTGACACTTTGAGCTCATTTAAATGTATGTTCTGTTATTACCAATTTTCTCTTGTATACATAATGTTGATGACATGTTCTGACTTTGATTAAGTATACTAGTGTTAGTGGTGGACCATTATGTATCTGTAAAGATTGTGTTTGATAATAGACTAATATTGTAGTACATGAAACCGACTACATCAAATAAGGAAATGTATAATTGGTATGACTCATATTAGTTGATTTATTCAATAACAACTATGTGACTCAAAAAGATGACTCGAAACACCAAAACTCAATTTCAAGTGGTCAGTGCACATTTCCAAGTGACCAATCTGTTTTTTTTTTTATATAAACTCTAGAATTCTGATCTCATTTGTTGCAAAAAAAGTGTTGAAACTCCTGTGTTTCTGCCTCTGTTACAGTGAAATCAATTTTGTATTGAAATCACCAGACAATGTTTTATAAGGAACATCTAGTGAGAGTCTTAACTCTGGTATATAATATAGTCAGATGGAAGTGAATTCGCAATTGAAAACGGTCCAAAAATGCTACTTTAAAGAATTGAAAATGAAAGAATTTGAGGTCTAAAACAAGAATCAACTATGGAATTGAAACTGAAAAATGATATAGAAGACATAGGGGAAGAAATTTACCTTTGAACCGAAAGAAATGGACAAGAAACGAGCAACAACACTCTAAACTAAGTTCACAACAATGGCATTTACTACATACTGATTTGAAAAAAGACAGAAGAAGAGATATAAAACACTCAGTGATCGTCAATCTGGTGGACCCGTGGCCGCAGGTATGATGCTGCTAGTACAAAAAAGTTTACAAGAGCAGAGCTCCCCAAATTCCTTTGGCTCCACAAGTGCGAAGGTCTGCCGTAGGCGTGATCCCACACCGGCAATAAGCATCCGCAAGTGTGGCTCCTCACTGACGTCACCTACTTTTGCCGGTGCAACTTCTTCACTGTAGGAGAAGCTCCACTGAAGCGAACAAGGCTTCGGTAGAGCAAATGCATCACCAGCTTGGGATAAAAATCTGTAAATGCAAACCGAACCTCAGGAAAACTCTCCTACTACCTTAAAAAGCTTACCACCTATACCAACAAGTCAAAAATATAGTATAAAAACTATGAGAAGCGTTCCACCAGCTTAATCTATCTCTTGTAGTTTTTCACTCATTTTAATATTAAGTTGGCTTGATATCAAGACCATTCAATGTAAAACAAAATCAAAACAAACAATAGATCATCAAAAAGGAGAATTTCTAGGTAGACTCAAAATAGTACGACACAATAACAATATACGGTCATTAACATTAAAAGATAGATACTATTTGGGACTCTAAATTTGATATTTAATGTGCTCTTCTCCAACAAAATAAACAAACTCAAAAAAAAGTAATGAACCATTGGCTATAATAGTCTGTCTTGGAGTATCAAGTGCATTTGAGAGCAATTTTGATCTGATGAATTGTAAAAGAGATAATGTCGTTTGCATGTTTTATTGACTCCATATGAAGATTTTTAGCAGGAACGTTGTTCGCCATCATTTGAAACTCTATAGTCACCAATGATCCACTATAGACTCCATTATTGTAACGACCCGAAAAATGATAGAGTGAAACTAGAGCCTCATATGTGAGTTTGGAGTCGAGAACTAATGAAATGATTATATTTGAATTTGACCCAAAAAGTTCTTAAAAATGTGCTACGGAAACACCTATAATTGTAATTTCCATAT
>JAJOOS010012666.1:0-42594 GCA_029582725.1 Solanum chiquidenum
AATCTCGTATCCATATTCGTATCTACATATTATTTGCTATTTTTAGGTTCTAGTTGACTACAAACCCCCCCCCCCCCCATTTATATTTGACACTTGTGTCAACCTTTAATTTATCATGTTTTTCTTCGTAAATGTTTTTAGCTATAATTGACTTGAGCATATTTATGCTTTTCTATTGATTCTTGAGTATGAACCACTCCCTTGGGACTCGACTCCAACTCAGTAGTTGGGTTATATTACTACTCACGATCGTTGGCACTTGTACTGGAAGTAGTTTCCTGATACATGAAATCACTGGTCTGGGGTATTACAGTTAGGCTTAACTGAGTAGTTAGACTTAACTTTGTTTGCATAACACGTTGTAGATTGTCGGAGATTTCATGTATAATCCTTCGAACATGAAGTTTCGAGGGGTGAAATCATGATTGGTTATTGTTGCTCAGGATGGTAAGGCACTTGATTACAAATATTGGCCTGCTGAAAGTTGTTGGATGATATTCTATGGTGGCAAGTTGAGTATGTACCTGCCTGGAGAGGTAGTAATATTTATACAATATGTGGTTAAGGAGCTGAAAATGGATGAATTTGAAATGATAATTGTAACTTTCTTTGCGCTGAAAATCCTTTATTCTATTGTTCTCAGGCTTAGAGTGGCTCGAGAAATATTTTTGGAGTAATCCTCGTTTGTTTTCTCCCTGAAAAGTGGGAGGAAAATAAAAGACATCGCTTAATTAGGGTCTCGTCTGTCAATCCCGCTATAGCGGTGTTGTCATAGTGGACGATTATGGCAAGCTGACGTCAGCTTGAATCAATTCAAATTTAAGTAATTTCGTTGTGTGCCTCAGTTTTAATTTGACATCAAAATTCAAGACATTTTTTAGATTTCGCATGAGACGTATTTAAATAAGGACTGATTGAATCGTTAATTGAACCACCTTTCTCATGCAGAAATAATATTCAGTCGTGAAGTAAGTCGGAAATATGCTTGATTGGGACCAACGACCCATCACATTTAGGAAATGTGTATTTTTTCTGTGAAAAAGTATATTCCAGTCACCATGTACGAAAACAATGTTGCATGTCTACCTTGTTAGAAAGGAGAATGCAATTAAAGGAGACGACACCAAACTTATTTCACCAAACTTCTTTTTCACACATGATTTTCATCAAAATAGTGAGATAGAAGTTTAAATATTCATTAAGGAATTTCCAATATCAATATTTGAGAAGTTGAGTTATATGATTGAAGTGCACCGTCTTTGAGATATCAAGCAACACTTTCATCAGAGGGAGTGAAATACGTGTTATACTCTTTTTCTTAATCATAATTTTGTTCCAATTGGATTTTCCTAGTAAGACTTTTAATGAGGCAACATTAAAGGCTTATTATGAGATGTGTGTAGCCTTTTTCCCTAACTAGACTTTTTTCCTTGAGATTTTTCTTAGTAAGGTTTTTACGGGACACTTTATCTATGGACATCCAAGCGCGAGTGTTATAAATCCATTGAATGAGTGGATTGATCATTTAGTTAATACATGAATTACTTACATTCATCTATACATATTTCCTAGGTTTGGAACCATTTTAGATAAAAATATATATTTGAAGTGATTTATCCACTTATAAATAGGGTTGTCATTCACCATTGTAAAATATTTGAAGACATTTAAATATGATGATATCTACAATCTACTCTCCACATCTTTTGATTTATATTCTTGTACTCCTTCCGTCCCATTTTATGTGACACCGTTTGACTTGACACAATATTTAAGATAAAAATGAAAACTTTTGAAACTTGTGGTTTAAAACAATCTTGAGATATTTGTGTGATTGAAAATCATTTCATTAAGGGTAAAAAATGTATTTTAAAATTAAAATTGTGTCTAATTATAGTAAGGTAACACTCTATTTGCGACGATCTAAAAAGAAAAGAGCACTCCATAAAATGGGACGGAGGGAGTAGTATATTACTCATAATTTACAACAAAACTTAAAAATTAAATCAAATATTGATAAAAATATCAGAAGTTACAATAAATTCACGTAAACAACAAAGGAACTAATCTTACTAAAATTCAAACTACAATTGTAAAACATACTACATAACAAATTCAAACAACTAAAATCCTAAAAACACACTACATAAAAACTAACATTAAGAAAACACAACTTAATAACTAATCAACTATATAACATTTCCAAATCAAATAGCAAATCAAAAGATCACATAAAAACGCCCAATAATTACTTTTTTTTTCTCTCTTCTTCATTCAGTCCCCTTTTCAAAAATACCATTTTCCTATTGGATTTCATTAAGCACATTCTACAAGTTTTCGTCTGATTCTTTTAGCAATGTCTTTAGAAGATCTCTATCTTTTACAACTTTCTTGATATTAAATGTGTCAAATTTTATATTTATGTGTGAAGTTGTTGTATTTACGTTGAAAAAGGGTCTCCTCACTTGTGAAAAAATGGTGTTACTCTATTTATGGACAAGTTTTCTACTTACAAAACATAATCGCATCCATCATTTTCCTAAAATAACAAAATAAGAAAACAAGTGAATATCTAGATATTTTGAAGTGAATTACTTCAATTTAATTGAAACCGCAATACAATACAATATAACACACAAAAAATGAAAAAAAATAAAAATAGAAATGCATATCATGAATCATGTTTCATGGGTGAATGAATTATAGGTAACAAAAAAGAGTTGAAATGTAAAAAAAGTGACTCATGTTTTAATTATTAAGTGTAGGTGACAAACTTCTAATTAACTATTAAAAATAATTGACTTTTTTTTACAAGTTCTCAACTTTTTATTTTTACACTTTCACGCAAAATTTTAATTAAAACACTAATTTATAAAAGAGGAACGCCTTCTTCTTCTTCTTTTTGTTGTTCTTTTGTTGGTGTTGCAGCTTATTGTAGATTTCTTATTTGAAGAATTTGAGAAGGAAAAATTTCAAATTTTAAATTAACATGTGATTTGAAAAGGTCTAAGCTTTAGAAATTACTTAACACGTAATTTTCACTCATTTTAACAAGTTAATAGTATTGTTTCTATGTATTATTCATTTAAAATTTGATTTTTGTATTATTGTTCTTGCCACTGATGTATAATAATTTTCAGCAACTGATATGACTGTTTCAGTAATTTACAACAATTGTTGAATGTTGAATAAATTGCAGCAACTGCTATATCTATTTCAGCAGCTGCTAAATAACTTACAACAATTGTGATATTTTAATATAATTTTTTTATGATCAAGTTTTTAGCTCTAAGTTATAATATTTTCAGGTATCTTCAACATCATTAATGGGAGATAGAATAGTAGTACCAGTTGATTGTAATGGTGAAAGGGTTGAGTCCAACAATCGTTATATTTGGTGTTGGAAGAGTAAAGAATTGGCCGCAACAATTGCGATGATTGTGCACGAGATATCGCATATGATGATTTTGTAAATAAAATCATTACTTGTTGTAAATTAAAATGTGAGTTGGAAGATATTGTGATCACTTACATGCATAGTTGTGGTGAAAAGCAGAAGACGGCTCCTTTTAAGATAAATGTTCAACTTAGCTTAAGTACTTATTTGGAAAATGAACCTAGAGGTGTTTTAAGGATCTACATGATTGAAAGATTGGTGGAGAATCATAATTTATGTGATGACCAACAAGTGTTGAATGATGAATGTGGTAGGATGAATATGGATATTTCGGATGAAGAGCGTGAAGGTCAACATATTCTTTCTCCTGAAGTTCGGGATAAATTGCCCATTATTGGTGAAGTTGCTGATAGGCAAGTACTATGAACTCATAAATTTACTTATTTCTAAAGTTTCATCCTCTTTGTATACTTAATTAATTTTTGCTTTAGCTGATAATTAATTAACTTAATGCAGTCATGCTCAAGATGATGGAACAAGCTTTTACAAAGATATGTCGTTTAAGAATAAACAAGAATTAGATATTGCATCGAAAACTGCATGTGTCAAAAAAGATTTTAGATTGAAGAAGGTAATTAATTCACATTCAGTGTATTGTGTCAAATGTGAGCATCCTAAGTGCAAGTGGTGGCTAAGAGCGGTGAATGTTGAAAATTATGATATATTTTATATTAAAAAGTATGAAAAGATGCATACATGTGGCTAAGAACATCTTACGAGTCATAATTCACACGTCACATCAAAAGTCATTGGAGCATACTTCAAAGATAGATATCTCGAAGGTAAAGGTCCATCTACAAAATATTTGAAAAACTCTATCCGTATTGAATTGGGATGCACAATTAGTTATTGGAAAGTTTGGAGGGGTAGCGAAATTGCAAAGTCTTTGATAAGAGGGACACATGAACATGGATATGGAGTGATTGATGTGTATAGTCATATGCTTAGGAAATCAAATCCGGGAAGTAAAACGACATTGTAGATTGATGAAAATGGCAAGTTCAAGTACTTTTTTGTGGCATATGGAGCATGAATTCTTGGTTTCGCACAAATGAGAAAAGGCATAGCTGTTGATGGGACATTTTTTAGAAGTAAATATGGTGGTGTGTTGTTGTTTGCTGTTGCACAGGATGCAGAGAATCGTATTTTTCCGGTTGCATTTTACGTAGTAGACTCTAAATGTGATGCTTCCTACCGATACTTTTTTGAGCAATTGTGAGGTTTTGCACTTGATACTCCTGAATTGTGCATAATCTCGGATAGACATCAAAGTATTGGAAAGATGATTTCATTTGTATTTCCTTCAGCTCATTATGGTTGTTGCATGAGGCACTTAGGAGAAAATATTCGAAATAATTTTCACAATGCGAGTGTTGTCCATCACTTTTATAAGGCGACAAAAATATATAATATTGATGTGTTCAGTGATCATTTTAATCGGATAAGAGATTTGGTTCCACAGACTGCCACACATCTTGAACGCGTTGGATTTCACCGATGGAGCAGGGCATTCTTTCCTGGAAATAGGTATAATTTGTAGTAGTTATTATTGGTAGTTGGTATAACTACTGCAGTTTTTTATAGCAACTGCTGCAATTTTTTTATAGCAATTGCTGCAATTTTTGTATAGTAACTGCTGCACTTATTTCAGCAACTGCTGAGAAATATGCAACAATTATTATAAAAACTATACAACAATTATTGTAAATAACTGCATATCATAAACACATAGTCGGAAGTATATGGATGAGAGATCTTTGATGATGGCCTAATACCTCTCTTAGACTTCATGGTGACGATAACTTTCTTTAAAGACTCAATCTTAGCATTCATGGTGACGATAGTTTTCTCTAAAGACTCTATCCTGACATTCAATAAATCTATCGACTCCGTAGTGGATGGAGTTTCTTGAAGACAAGGAACATTCTCATCGATTGGATGTTCCTACTCCAAAATCACCACTAATATCACCAAATTCTCCTCATCTTTCGAAATCAACACCATCAGTATATCTATCAACATTTGGAGTAAATTCTCTTTGTCCTCCCTCATCACCAACACCACTATAAACTTTCTCAACAATTGGAGAAGATACTCCTCCACCTCCTACATCAAGATTATGATAATCAATTATGATGTCTCTTTTTATAGCAACAACACCATTCAAATCCATCTCAACCTTTTCGATCTTATCATCCTTGGTTAATTTCTTAGGCACAAACTTAGTGAAAAATTTCATTTCCATTTCACTATATGTAGGAATTATCCATGGATGCACAATCTACATGTAATAATAATAATTAAAATGTGATAAAGCAACTCCTGCATTTAAAGATTATTATATACCAGTTGTTCTAATTGTTCCAGCAATTATTGTAATAACTTCAACAATTGACAACAACTAATTAAACAAATAAACACTTGTTGAAAAGGCTACAACAAAAACTGAAAAGCAACAACAATTTCACTTTAAGTAAAAATATTTAAAGAATAATGCTTACCTCGTCCTGAGGGGCATCAAACAACTCATTAATGTTAACTGATTGGTTATTAGTCGCCAAAAGACATAAAAAAATCCTCGGTGAATACACTTGTTTCGAAAACACCTTATATTTATTTTGGAGGAAAGGAACAACCTCAAATGCCCAACACTACATAAAATAATCACAAAAAGAGATCAAAAAATTGGAAGCACCCAAAAATAATGAAAAATATATATAGATGAACTAAAATAAAATCAAATTTACCATAAAGGCCCATGAAAAGCCATAAAGATAGGTAGTCTTCCCATCAATAGTCTTCACCGCTTTCAATAGATGCTTAATTGTAATATCATAGCTAATACTACCCCATGGATAAGCAGAAAATGCTTTTCTACCGACCGAGAGCAAAATCCACTTTTTTGGAATATTTGTATTCACATCTTTTCCACAAAGAAAGCTATGAACAAAATAAAGTAAACACAATGATTTTTTTTACTTCTTTACTAAGATTTTTGGTTTGGAGATGTTCAATCAACTCATTTCTCTTGCAACTCCTTCCCACAACCTTAAGAATTTCTTTTCGTCTCATTTTTCTCTTAGTTGACATTTTTTCATCATCATACACATCTTCATTATGACAATTTAAGCCGGTGATGATAGCAAACTCCTTCATTCCAAAACAAATCGGCATGCCACTATAATTTATCCAAATTTCTTCTTTTCGACGACTATAAATTTGATGTCGAAGAAGTTGGTAGACTAAACTCATTTGAAATCTTATACGGGTATCTTCAAGTTGTAAGTAATTTCCGAAAATAGAAGATCGAAAGAACTTTTTCAATTTTTGTTTTTTTAAAATCTTTCTAAAGTCAGAAAAATTACGTAACTCCGACTTAACAATTAAAAAACCTATTAAGTTTGGATACCTATCAATCATTGACTCCAAATTGTAATCTGCATACCTAATCGACTTCACAATGAAGTTATCAGGTGAAAAACTGATTGGAGAAGACTCAACAATAGGAGATGTCTCCTTTTCTGGAATGGGTATATCATCTTGTTCCTCCTCAATTGCTCTATCATCTCTTTCTACATTTGTAGAAGAAATTAAACATCTATTTCATGTTTTCCTTCTTCTTCTTCTATATAATTTTTCAAATTTGTGTTTTCTAGTTCTTCTTCTTCTCTTTGTCTTTGTGTTCTGATTCACCTTTTATACTCTTTAGTAGGAGTTCGTTTTTTTCTTGGAGTCATGGATGCACAATCTACATATAAAAAAATAAATTCAAAATGTAATAATAAAAAAAGACAATTCTTTATCCATTTTGATAATTTGAAAGTTAGTTTCAAAACCACATAAAGAAATAGGGCAAACAATTATAAATGTAGCAACTGCTGCTTTTCACTGGCAAAATTCTTAAACTTTTACAGGTTCATAGCTTTCAATTGCACATCTTTTCATTGCTTCACGCACGATTAGCTATGTTACAGGGGGTTAATGAGCTTGCAGAAGCTGTAAAAGTCACTATGGGACCAAAGGTAATTAGGATTTATGTTATGCTTCTCTTGATCTGTTGCTTATAGAATTGGTCACTGATATTGTATACTAGGAAGACAATTTGAATTAGATCTTAATGTTAATTGGAAAAAGGAAACTAATCAGAGATGTTATCAATATGAATTGTATGATACTGATTATGGAGCTTAGCATTTCCCTTTTGGTTCTTACATTTATACTCAATATGAACGCTTGACGAGGAACACATTCATATACTTGAAAATGTTTCTTGTTTTGGAGTACGTTGTGAAGAACAAAGCCATATTGGACAGAACAGGATAGACTTTTGAGTTTCAGTTTTCATCAGTGATTTGTGGAGGAAAATTTCGACGTTCCTTTTTATTCACACACCAAAAAAGGTGATTACTTAGTTTACCAATTTTACTTATTAGATAAACAATGTTATAGCACTAGCGGATGCTAGGATTTCAGTTATCTCCATCACCCTTTTCTTCTGAAAGGTTCAACATGTTGTACATGACATTTCTCCTAAATTTAAATGAATAATGGCTCGAGTGCTGCATTTCACAAGGTCTCTTGATTGAAAAGAATAATTTGAGTCATCATCATTCTGAAGATAATTCTTCGTCTTTTTGACACAATCCAGGGTCGTAACGTGATTATAGAATAATTTAGACAAAAATAACACAAAAAATTATAAACAAAAATAACTCAATGGATTTTCAACCTTTACACTCTCAAAACCCTAACAATGAAAGAAAAGAAAAGAGTGTTACCTCAGTAGACGACGACTATTAAGAAGACGAAGACGACAACCGATGACAACAGACGAAGACTACAGATGGAGATGAAGAAAACGAACCCTAACAACCGATACTTGTCCCCTTCGCAACAATTGAAAGAAAAAGAAACACAATTGGAAATTGGGTTTATTTTGAATATTTTTGAAAGTGTAGAAGTTTTAAATATTACATTTTAAACTCCAATTATCTTAATTACTAATTAAAAAAAAGTTTAACTTGATCGATCCTTTCTTGTCACCAATTTTAATTTCTAACACTTTTTTGTTACCTTCTCCTCAATTTTCTCATGTTTCTTATATAATTTTATAATTCTTCATCTCTTTAATTCTTTTCTCACTCAAGAGTCCAACACTACCCACCCTGACAATATCTAATTTTGTCCCATTTCAGTCTACAATCCCCCACAAAAACCCTCTGAACAGCTTCTCCGCCGTCACTTGCAGCCCATCTCCGCCACTATGCAAGCCCATTTGCTCTCCCCCACTATATACCCCACCACCACCACCACCACCACCACCACCACCACCCCAGCTTTCAGCCCCCTTTTCCCCAAATGTAGGACCCACTCAAGAAAACCACCCACTCTCACCATCCGAGCTTCCTCAACCGAAACATCGACCCCACCACCACCACAGACCACTACCTCAACAGACCCATCTCAGCAACTCAACAAATACAGCAGCCGCATTACTCAACCCAAGTCACAGGGTGGTTCACAGGCGATTCTGTATGGAGTAGGATTAACTGATGAGGATATGAACAAACCCCAAATTGGGATATCCTCTGTTTGGTATGAAGGCAATACTTGTAATATGCATTTGTTAAAACTTGCTGAAGCTGTTAAAGAAGGGGTTACAGAAACTGGCATGGTGGGGTTCAGGTTTAATACTATTGGTGTTAGTGATGCTATTTCTATGGGGACTAGAGGCATGTGTTTTAGTTTGCAGTCAAGAGATTTGATTGCTGATAGTATTGAAACTGTCATGTCTGCTCAGTGGTATGATGGGAATATTGCCATTCCTGGATGTGATAAGAATGTGAGCCTCTTTTATTCTTTTTGTAGAAAGAATTTTTAAAAATATGCAGTGATAGAGTAAGGAATCTTACACTATTAGTGTAATGTGACTGCTGTTAATTACCACATTTGCAGGTTATATATTAATGCATGTGATTGTCTTTTAATCTACCTGATTTGGATAAATTATTTTGGATTTACATACATCGTCAGTGCGTAAATGTAACTCCTTACTGAATTATTCCCTTCTAGGTAGTGCTTCCTTGTTGAAAGATTCTGTTTTTTTGAATTTTTTTTGATGTTCTTGATAATTTGCGAAATTGTGAACCTTATTCTTAATTGTGAGTTAAAGTATTTGGGTCGAGGGTCTTTTGGAGATAGGGGTAAGGTCTGCCTACACTCTACTCTTCCTAAACCCCACCCGTGGGATTACACTGGGTACATTGTTATTGTTGTTGAGTTAAGAGTATTCAATTGTGAATTATGAAAGTGGATGACAGGCGACTTATTTATTATTTAAATAAAAGATGCAAACTTTGCTATTATTGTGGAGAAAAAGATGTATGTTTTGCAATTTTATAGATATATTTAATGCATTTGCTGTTTTACTTTCAACAAATTACTGTCTATCCTTGTTCGGACTCATACTCTCTTGTTTAGGTTAAATTTCTTTGAGTAGATAAGATTCTTGGTTGTTTCCGGAATGAATATTGATTCTTGGAACTACAACACTTTCAATTAGAAGTGTATTAAAGTATATCATTTTAAAGATTTTTGTATAAAAGTTTGTGGATTTGATTTAATTTGAGAAAGCAAAAAAGACATGAATTCCAGATATTAGGTGACTTTCTGCTGTGAAGATTTAAATAGTTATGCAATTACTTCAAAATACCAAATATTTTTATCTGACATGTTACATGTTTTTTTTTTCAAAAAGTTGTTCCCATGACCTGCACTGGTTATAACCAGTGGTGGAGCTAGGATCTTCACCAAATGGATTCAAAATATAAATAAGTAAATCACACGAAGAAGCCAAAAGGATTCAACATCTAATTTGATCTTGTATATATAATGTTATTTTTCGGCAACCTTACGCCCCTTACATCTGCCCACAGTTATAACACACTCAAGTTAAATTGTAATATGTTAAAAAAATTCACATAGCAATTCAAGATTAAGTAAATATAACTTTCTGGCATGTTTACAATTTCCTGCAGTTTGCTTCTTTCGTGCTTTTGTGGTGTTCTCTTTCACTAAACTTCTGCCAATCTATATGCACATGCTATAGTATTGTAGTTCTATTTTTAGCGGTTAGGGCGGGTGGTACTGAGTAGTCTTGATGGAGTGAAAAGAATGAGACTCTTCTTGGTAACAGGACCCAAACCATTGAGCTACCCCCTAATCATTTTCTTCTCTTGTTTAATTCCAGCTGCCTTTCATGCTGTATCTCATCGAAATGATAACTTCTTGTTGTAATACGGCAGATGCCAGGTACAATTATGGCGATGGGAAGACTAAACAGGCCAAGTATCATGATATATGGTGGAACCATTAAGGTGAGATTGGAACACTCACATTTTAATTCTTTTTTGTGCATCTAAAGCCTTTTTTCATGTAAAAATAGACGTTATCTTCTGAATTTGTCTGCTTGGAACCATTCCATCCCTTTCAATATTTCTTTGGGATTTGTTGAAGTTGAACAACTGTGGAGAATAAACAAAAGGAGAGATAACTAGGATAATATATTTGTGGTGTCTTCAAGGAGTAAATCTCGGGAAGCAAGTTCGTGGGTATTTGTTTGAGTTTTACTTGATTAAAAACTAGGACAATATATTTCATGTACCCAGGATTCCCGCAGTTAATAAAAGAAATAGGGAAAAAGAAAGACATTGGGTCCATCAAAAGAAACACGCAGAAGAGAGCTAGCTCGTTACATTTGGAGTTTGTACCAGGAATATTTAACTTTCAGACAGGAATATGGAAAAAAGAATTTTGAAAGGGACACGGTGTAGTATTTGAAATCTATTTGATGTATCGGGAAAATGCGAGAGTAGAGGGAAGTCCTCAATATGAAAATCCGCCTTTACAAGAAATCTAGAGAATCTGTGTTAGTGACATGGTGGCGTATGTGGCTCTTTTGCACTTCCTTTTACATGATTTTCCTGTATATGCAGCAGATCATGTTTGGCTTATTTGAGGTTTTCATTTGTCTTTCCTGCTAAACTTTGTGATATAGTATTACGACTGGTCAGATTTCTTTGGAAATCTTGTATGTTAATTGTAGGAAATCATATGGTATATCCGTTATGCTTGAGTGAAGGAGTTGTTTATTTAGTGAAAAAAGATATTTCTTCATGATGATTGTGGTCTGCTGTCCGGTGCAAAGCCACAAGACCATGCATCTTTTTCAATCAAATCATGACAAAGTTTCTTCTCTTGCTTGTAATTTTCTTGCGTATCACTAAAAAATTATTTCTTAAAATCCCACAAGCATTTTTACAAATGATTAATCAGATTTTCTTAGTAAGTTGTTTATGTAGTCGCTAAATCTTCGTAAACTTCAACAAATAAAGCATGGAAAAAAGTACATGTCAATCTGCTATAAACTTCTTTATCGTTCCATTATTTGTCATTGCAACAAAGAGATTTTTTTTTGATGCATCAGAAAATGCCAATGAAAATGGAGAACTTGTTATGGATGGGATAGGAGACGGAGCAATCCAAATGGTGTAGGACATGTAAAACCGGTGTTATCACAAATTTATATATTCTTAGCTGTCTTTCTAGGGAAAGAAGTTTGGTGGGGGGGGGAGTTGGGGACTTTTAGAGGTTGAGAATTGGAATAAGAGAGAATGAATGGTAGAGATAGTTTTTTAGGTTTAACTGCTAGAAGGACAGAAGGAATGGTAATGATTAGAGATCACATTAGCTTCTTGCAAGCTTCTAAGTGTCTGCTGTTGCTGCCAATGTACTCCAAGGTACAGCTGATAACAACTAGATATGCCAATACATCAATTGTTTAATCATAAGAATGACCAACTTTCTAGAAATAATGCTAATTAAAAAACGGCATTAAAGGTTAACAACTCAATGGGAAAGACTAGAGATCACATAAGCTGCTTATAAGCTTCTGAATGTCTGCTGTATGCTGTTGCTGCCAATGTTCTCCAAGATACAGCTGATAACTAGAAAATGCCAGTACATCAATTACTTCATTGCTTAATCATAAGGGTGACCACATTCTCGAAATAATGCTAAATAAAAAGCGACATAAAAGGTTAACAACTCTAGACTCTTTTTGTTTGAGAAAGTTAACAACTCTAGACTCTTACTAACATAATGACAGGTAAAATGATATTTCAAGAGCATTTATTGTATTACATGTTGTTCTGCTTGCTTCTGAATTATTTTTGATCCTTTACCTTTTCTCTGATGTACAGCCTGGTCATTTCCAAGGGCACACATTCGACATTGTATCCGCTTTCCAGGTATGTCTGTTGAATTGTTAGTTTACTGTTTTAATGTCTTCTTACTGCTGTTTTTAGCAGTTCTTCTGTCAGTTTTGCCTTTGAGCACAGTAAGTGCCTGTTTGGCCAATCTGCCAAAATTGCTTATTTTGAGAAGCACTTTTGTAAAAAAAACTTTTTAGGGAAGTACTTTTGGAGCTCAACAATTTGTGTTTGGCTAATTCATTTGGTAAGTGCTTTTTTTTTAAAGTTTAGATAAACATATTGTGCATTCACCAATTTTTTCAAAAAGTGCTTTTGGGTGTCAAATTATGGAAAATGACAAGTATCAAGGCACGTTTTACAATTAGGATTACTTAAAAAGATTTAAAAAAAATATTTATAGGGAAAGACTTAAAAATATGTGGAAATAAATATTAACTTGTATCTTTTCTAGAGATAGCTTTGTTATTCCAAAGAGAAAAAGGAGAGATAGAGGTAATGGACGATAGAAGGAAGGGAGAAGTAACTCATATTTATATTTTGATGGACTATTCCAAAGTGGGAGAGGAGAAGAAGGATAGAAAAAAAGAGAGGAAGGAAACTACACAGTAAAAACCAAAAAGGATAAAAGAACTGTATTTAATTGAAAGATATGTTAAATTAATGAGAGATAGTTTGGTAAATATGAATTTATGGTAAGAATATTTGTCTTCAAAAAAATAATAATTTTCCTTATGCTTCTTGGGAAAAGCATAAATTTGTAGCTTCTTCTTCTGCTTAAGAGCACCTTTTTATTGGGCAAACACCTAAATTTTTTTATTTTTTTTTCTGAAAAGGATGCTTTAGCCTCCAAGAAGCTTATCCAAACACACTATAAATGTCCTCAGTTTAGACTTTAGACAAGGTTTGAATAGGCCTTGGGGCACACGGCGAATAATATGCTTGCTTGTGATAAAATCCATATCATTGGACATCGTCTAGAAAAAGTACCACTAATGTAGGAGAAAACATGTTCTTGTTGAAGTTCTCGTTTAACCTATGTAAGTACTTGAGGAACCATGGAGGACCTGTGTTATCAAAGGCGCTTGCCTTAGCACCTTAGGCGAGAGGCGAGGCGAGGCTGTGTCACCGTTCTACTGCAAGGCGAGGGCTATGAAAAAGGGGAGCAGAAGGTGAGCTAGAAGAAAGGCGTCGCTTTATTTTCTTTAAGAAGTCAAAGATAAATCTTTCAAATTTAAAATGTAATTTAGGGTTTTTGTCTCACCTCTTTTCAGTCAACTACGCGATTCTGAGTTCTCCATCTCTGTCTTCAGATTTCAGCTGCAAAGGTTATGGTCATTCTCTGTTCTTCTAGTTCTTTCTTCTTTTTCTTCTTCTTCCTTTTTGCTCCCCTGTTTCTGGCTTCTTCCTTTTCTGTTTGGTGACTAGGCACTGGGTGGCAGATTCTTCTTCTTCTTTCTCCTCTGTTTACACCGCTTTCGGGCGATTGTGCACTGGCCAATCTGTCCAGTTTTTTATTTTTTATTTTCTGCCTGATTGGATTTTTTTGGATAAGGTTAACAGGTATTATAAACAAGAGAAGTACACCAATAGTGTGCTCCTGAAATAATTACATCAAAAGTATAAAGGAACAACCAAAACAAAATCTATCACCTATATCCCTTATAAACTATCTAAAAATAGGTAAAATCCCCTGGATCCTTAGGTACATTATGGATACATCTAGAGCCGTCAAAATGGGCTTAACCCATGGTGCCGACCCAACCCAACCCGTTATTGGGGTAGGGTTGGGATAGGATTTTTCGAGCTCATTTAAAACTAGGGCTTATAAGCCCAATCCATATAAGCCCTTGGGCCTTGAGGCTTGATCGGGGCCGTGGGCCAAAACTATTTATTTAAGGGTAACTTACAACAATCTCACTACTATATGAGCTAATTACTTTTAATGCACATTATGAATCTTACTAGATTTTAGTACGTCTAGATACATGTATCTCAGGATACATGGACTCAAAATTAGGTTAATTTGTTATAGATACACTCTACCCAAGTGGATTCGCATGTGACAAATCCCGCGCCCTCGTCTCCCTCCAATCTCGTTTGCCACTCTCTTATCTCACTCGCGTATTTGGGATGCATCATTCATCACACCAGATACATGTATCTCGCATATCTAGTATCTTAGATACATGCTGATTACACTAGATTTTTTGCTAGTGTTATTGAAACAACACCATTGTTTGTCATAATTGATTTGAAAATCTTCTCATTTTCTTGATGTTATAGAATTTTAAGTTTGAAAAGGAAAAAAAAAGGGCTATCCCGCCCCAGCCCTTGGCCCTTCTAGGGTTGAGTTAAGCATTTTCAGGCCCTTCCAAATGAAGGGTTGGCCCGCCCTTGCCCTTTAAATTCCTTGGCCCGCAAGGCTTGGGCTGGGTCGACCCTTTTTGACAACTCTAGATACATCAAAAGTAGAGTTGTCAAAAAGGGCCGGCCCAGCCCCACCTGGCCCAAGCCTGGCGGGCCAAGGAATTTGATGGGCTAGGGCAGACTGTCCCTTCATTTGGAAGGGCTTGAAAATGCTCAACCCAACCCAACCCTAGAAGGGCCGAGGGCTGGGGCAGGTTAGCCTTTTTTTCATTTTTTTTCTTTTCAAACTTAAAATTCTATCACATCAAGAAAATGAGAAGATCTTCAAATGAAATATGACAAACAATGGTGTTGTTTCAATAACACTAGCAAAAAATCTAGTGTGATTAAAATGTATCTAGGATACTAGATACATGTATTTGGTGTGATGCATCCTAGATTCGCCAGCCAGATAAGAGAGTGGTGAGCGAGATGGGAGGGAGGCGAGGGCGCGAGATTTGTCTATGTATCCTAGATACATGCGAATCCACTTGAATAGAGTGTATCTAGAAAAAATTAACCTAATTTTGAGTCAATCCCGAGGATGTACCAAAATTAGGTAAGATTCGTAATATTACAACATAGCATGCATTTAAGTAATTAGCTCATATACTAGTGAGATTGTTGTAAGTTATCCTAAAATAAATAATTTTGGCCCATGGGCCGACCCCAATCAAGCCTCAAGGGCCAAGCACTTATATGGGTTGGGCTTATAAGCCCTAGTTTTAAATGGGCTTGAAAAATTCTATCCCAACCCTACCCCAATAATTGATTGGGTTGGGCCGGCCTCATGGGCAAAGCCCATTTTGACGGCTCTAATAAAAGTAAAAGGTTGCTAAGCGTTCATTTTTAGACTTTGGAAGGGAATTTAGTTGTATACTAGTTAGTACATTAAGTTTTTGCCTATAAACAATAATATGTTATTGAGATTTTGGTTATTTATATATACAATTAATATTTTAATTTTTGGTAATAATTGGCGCCTCATTTCAAAAAGACTGAGCGCTTCACCTCTTGCCTTAATGAGGCAGGCCCTTGTTGCCTTACGTCTTCTAAAGGTAGCTTTTGTAGAAAGAGAGCGACTTTCCAAAAGGATGGGATTCTTTGGATGATTTTTTTTTTCTTTGGTAAGTAAAGCATTTACACAGAAATGCACTAAGGAGGTACAACAAGTCAGCAAAAGCTTTACTAGATTACTATCCTAATGAACTTAGGAAGGCAATGCAAATTCTTAGCCATTTAATTTTTTTTATTCTAACCTAATCTAAAATAGTTAGACATATATTCTTATAAGATTTCTTACCTTGTGTCATTCCCTCTAAACACTTTCATTTGTCTTCTTTGTATCAAATTCTGGTGGAGGATGTTCTTTGTTTGTTGATTACAGTAAAATTAATGCCGATGTTTGGTGTGTGTGTGCGCGCCTCTATATATGGAGATAAATGATCATATGGAGGGGAATGAAAGGAGACGGGGAAAGGAAAAGGACGGAGAAGAAAAAATGTGGTGTATGAGATGAGAGGTAAAAGAAGGGAAATGAGGAGTTGGGGGAGAAGATAAGTGGGGGCGAAGGAAAAATTGGTCCATGGAAGTTAAAATTATTACATGGAATGTAAGGGGGATGAATGACCCTAATAAGAGGACCACCATCGAAGTAGAAATTAGGGACTCATACTGATATGAATTCACCAAATAAAACTGGAGATATTGACATATATCATTATTAGAAAAGGGGGGGGGGAGGGGGAGGTGGGTGAAGTATGCCTATATTCTGTCTTGGAGCTTCATTTGTTGTCATCATTCATAGATGCCATTATGTTACAAATTGGATTTGGGCAAAAATGGAGGAAATGGATCAACTTTTGCATCTCTTCTGAGATATTTTGTCTTGGTCAATGGAAATCCATGCAGCTTTTCCAGGAGTTCGAGGAGTTTGTCTGAGGTTTGAGACAAGGGGACCCACTATTACCAATATTCATTTTAATAATGGAAGCATTAAGCAAGATGATGGATAAAGGTGTCATGGGAGGATTCATAAAGGGTTTTAAAGTCGCTGTTGGGAGCGCTGGGAGACTTGGTTTCTCATTTGTTGTTTGTAGATGATACTTTGGTTTTCTTGTGACGTAGACAAGACGCAATTGGACTACTTAGGACAAGTCCTCACTTGTTTCACTTGGTGTGGTGGAAGACCGACACATCTCCTTAAAAATAGGGAGGGCATGGTATTAAAGACTTGAAGGTGTTCAACAAAGCTTTGATGGATTTGGCTGTGGAGGTTTTGGCAGAGGTAAATGCTTTTTGGAGAGGGGTCATAGTTGGTAAATACAAAGCAATGGAAGGAGAATCTTAGCTAGTGAATGTTTAACAAGGTGTGTTTTTTCACTTGGCCAACTACTAGAGGGGCAATCGCGAGTCATGACTGTGGAAAATCTTAGCTAATGAATGTTGTCTGCGTTAGCTGGTGTTGTATGTGCAAAGAGGCAGGTGAGGTCATGTATCATCTTTTTCTTCATTGTGGTCTTACCGTGAGATTATGGTGGGATATGTTTAGGTGGTTTGGTACTTCATGGACAATGCCAATAGCCAAGAACTATGAAAGAATTGAGGTTCAGTTGGAAAAGCAGGAGGAGAAGACATAGGTCATGGGTATTGGTTCCACTCATGTAAATGTGGGTAGTGTGGAGAGAGAAATAAGAGAGCTTTTGAGGGGCTAGAGTCGAGTTTTTCTCAATTGAGGAGTCTCCGATTGCTTATTTTCTTTGGTACACCCATAGAGTTACCAGTTGTATAGGAGATTGGGTGGTGTTTGTAGCGAATAATTTCTTTTTTGTAAATTCTCTACTTTTTGGTATACCCCTTGTATATGACCATATTTTTGGCCTTAATTATGAATGAAAATACGTTTATTTGATCAAAAAAATATAAATTGTCAATGAATACATTGTTGAAGCACAATTGATGTCCAGGTGACATTGTGTGGCAACTGTGCATCTTTTTCTTGACAAGTGCCTTTCCTTTATGAATTGTGACAACTTTAATAGATACTCTTGTTTGTAAAAGCAATTAAATGTTGTTCTTGAGCAGCTTCCAGATGTACCACAGTTATAGTTGTTATGGTTTATATGATAGAAGCATGCTGTGTGACTTTACTTTTTTAGTTGAGAAGGCTAAACTTAAAAAACAGCTTTTTGTCTAAGACGCTTGAATCACCAATCTTCAATTCTGTTAAAGCTCTGGTGATAGCTTTTTTTCTTCTTTGATTTTACTTGCAGGTGTATGGAGAGTATGTTAGTGGTGCTGTTAGTGATGAACAGAGGATGAATGTAGTTCGTAATTCATGTCCTGGTGCGGGGGCTTGTGGTGGAATGTATACAGCAAACACCATGGCATCTGCTATTGAGGCAATGGGCATGTCACTGCCTTATAGGTAGAAGAATATGATGTAGTAGTACTTTGTTTAACAATATTCATTGCTAATACGTCCTTCCTTCACCTCCTTTTCAATACAAAAGCTCTTCCACACCAGCTGAAGACTCACTAAAGTTGGATGAGTGTCGCCTAGCTGGAAAATATCTTCTGGAATTGTTAAAGATGGACTTGAAACCTCGAGATATCATCACAAAAAAGTCCCTTCGAAATGCAATGGTAGTCGTCATGGCACTTGGTGGATCTACCAATGCCGTACTACATTTAATTGCTATTGCAAGGTGAGCAAATTTTCCGCATCGTTCCCTATACTTTTGAATTGAGTATGTGAGTCATGATTATTATCTCCACAGGTCTGTTGGTTTGGAATTAACTCTAGATGACTTCCAAAAGGTTAGCGATGAGGTTCCTTTCCTTGCAGATCTGAAGCCTAGTGGAAAATATGTTATGGAGGATGTGCACAAGGTTTGTTCAATACTACGTTTGCCAATTCATTTTTAGTTTTGGTTACATGGGCATTCACTGCTGTTGATTTTGTTCTGATCAATTGACGAGCTTAATTATTAAGATTGGAGGTACACCCGCAGTCATCCGCCACCTGTTGGAGCTTGGGTATATGGATGGGGACTGTATGACTGGTATGCACTTTGACGATTAGGAGATATTTTCTTGTACTGGTTATCTAATAATTGGTGGCACTCATTTCACTTGCTTTTGATTTGCAGTCACAGGAAAGACTCTGGCCGAAAATGCAAAGCTATTTCCTTCTTTAGCTGAAGGTCAGGTAGGTCTTTTTACCAATGTGGCTTCTTCCCATGTGCTGCAGTAATTTTGTCATAGGTCTTCTGCTCCTGAGTGAATTAGGAATGCAAAGCTATAGATACTCAATTTTGTCCATCTTTCTTTTTCTTCTAGCAAATTATAAGACCACTATCAAACCCCATCAAAGAAACAGGCCACATCCAGATATTATATGGGAATCTTGCACCAGAGGGGAGCGTGGCAAAGATCACTGGAAAAGAAGGGCTATACTTTTCTGGTACATTGTCTTTCTTCAATATTTAAATTTTGGTGTCTGTGGACACTGTTTATATGCTTCTTGAATATATAAATATTTACGGGAACTTGTTCATCAGGCCCCGCCTTAGTGTTTGAAGGAGAGGAGGCTATGCTTGCGGCTATCTCAGAAGATCCTTTGAGTTTTAAGGCAAGCCAGTTAATCCTTTTTCCATCTTTTTTCATTTTCTTCAATCCTGATAAACTAGGGAATGGGTCGAGGAGACTATATGTAATTAGGTGTTTGACAAGGCCTCAAAGAAGAAGAGATGGAATCCCGGCTTTGTTTATTTGTCTTCTTGTATCTCTCTGCAGTAATTTTTTTTTAATTAATTTGGATGAGTTGCTGTAATTAAACACATCTTGTTGGTACTTCAGATAGGTAAAGTAGATACTTTGTCAACGTGTCACGCTACTGAGAGTTACTTCTGCTGATTTCTTCAGTTTCAGCTCGCATTTGGTGTTGTCTTCGCTTGGATTTACCTAGCAGCAAAGTATCTTTTAAGCATGGATTTATTCCGAGTTCTCTTGTCAGTTATTAGTGATAGTCATTTTCTTTTATTGAATAGTAACTGGCTGCAATTGTTTGGGCAGTTCCCATGTGTTGGGTATTAGGTATCTAGACATCTTATCTGTGTACAATATTTCAGGGAAAAGTTGTAGTCATTAGAGGAGAGGGACCTAAGGGAGGACCAGGTATGGCTGAAATGCTGACACCCACAAGTGCAATTATGGGTGCAGGTCTTGGGAAGGTACGTAATGGGAGATCTCTCTCTTCCTTGTCTATTGTATTTTTGTTATAGTCAAAATTGATAATTGACATGTATTTCTTATGGTATCTCTATTAGTATGTCATTTTGACTTTATTTCATGACCTTAACTTGTGCCCTTTGGTGTACTCTGCCTTGCTGAGTGTTTATTTGGTTCTGTTTTGAACAATAGGATGTTGCTTTACTTACTGATGGAAGATTTTCTGGAGGTTCTCATGGATACGTTGTGGGGCATATATGTCCTGAAGCACAGGTGCATTAACTTTTGTTTCTGAACTTGTTGTATCTTCTACATCATGTAGAATTTGTTCCTTTCCTCCATTCATATTGCTTTCACTATGTTGTCTGGTTGACCATTATAGCTTGTAGTTTGCAGCCTTCAGGAACTTGTGAACCACCTTAATATTCTGGATATGTGAATTATCTCTAAAATGGGTTAAAATGGATCCAACCCTTGATTAGGTGCACATTACATGTTAGAACCCTGCTGCAGACAAAAGCATGACATTTAACTTTTAAGTGGAAGAGGGCAGGAAGGTTTTTTTTTTTTTTTTGGGGGAGGCATTATCCAACAAGTTTCGACCGTTACGCCATCGGGACTTTCTTGTTGTAAAACAAAAAATAAAAGAAGATGCCAGACGCTATGTATGAGCATCTCCCCTAATGCATTTATTGTTTAACCACAATAGAAGCACATTGCATAATGCAGTTAAGAGTTTTACTTGTAAAAGTGCCAGTGAAAAGTTGCCAAATTTTCTTCACTAATGTTCCCATTTTGAGTTACCAAATGTAATGTGTTTTAAGAGGAGGACCAGTGGTTTAGTAGCCAAGTTTTTCCTGGTTTGTTTTCTCATGTGCACCCCCTCTTCCCCACCACCACACACACACACACACCTAGTTTGAGTGTGCTCATGCAGACATGACTTGTCTAATTTATTAAGTGTTAATAATGTATTTCGTTGTATGAAAAATGTGTTGTTGATGCAACTATGGATCTCCGTGGAGTCGTGGTGATAACAGTTTTAGAACATAAACATGCATTATAACATAGAGGAATCTGTACAATCTTGTTTTATTGTCATTGAGAATCACGCAATTCAAACTTTTACCAGGAAGGAGGTCCAATTGGTCTTGTTCAAAATGGAGACATAATAACAATCGACATTCAGAAAAAGAAAATGGATGTTCAGTTATCAGACGAGGTGTTGGAACAGCGTAGAAAGAATTGGACACCCCCTGCATATAAGGCTGACCGAGGGGTTCTCTTCAAGGTACAGGAATACTTGACAATGGAGAGTTATTGAATGCACACATTGTAATGTCTGACATACTTATTATATTTCTTGCAGTATATTAAAAACGTGCAGTCCGCTTCTAAGGGATGTGTTACCGATGAATAGAGAAGAAGCATATTTACCAAAAGCAAAGAGTGAACCTGGGAAATCCTGATTTTGCTTGCAGCTGCAATTGGGGCATCTGCACGGCTCGTAGCTCTTTTATTAGTAGAGGTATTCCATTTATGTTTTCAGGTGTAACTTTATAGTAGTTGGTTCTTTGAAAGCAGAGAGCTATGTTTTTCGTTTTTCATTTCCCCATTTTTCCTACTCTGTATTTCTGCAACTCCCAGCTTGTTGATTGATAATTTAAATTGTATAATGTTTGGTGAAATAATATTTGATAAAAGAACAATCACTTCTACTTTGGAAAATTCTCTAAAGTTTGTAATAATCTCTGAGATTGGTCACTAGCTAGGAGGTTCTCCATACTTGCTCCAAGTTTATTGATCAGGTTTCTCAGTATTCCAAGTTCATTCATTAATTTGTTTTTCGTTATACTGGTTATTACGTTGCATCTCTGAAAGTATTTGATAGATTACGTTACATCATACCAAACTACCTATGAAGAATTATGAATGATGAAACTTTATTGTTGATTGAAATCATTGTAAACTAGTCCAATTTCATAAGCAATTTTCTCAAAGAAAAATGTTTCAAATCTGTGGCATAATTTATTGTTGATGTAGCATTACTGATAATACATAGACCTCCAGATCGAGCGTCTTTAGATAATAGATTCTGGTTTCCAGTTTTTCGCGCATCACAACTCTCTTTTGCAACCCCCATTTTAGTCCATGTTTACATTGCACGTCCAAATACAAGAACAAAAGAGAAAACTGTGAGCATTGAAACGTATTGATTCAGTGGTGTTTTAAACGTTAAGTTCAATCCTAGTTCTTATATTAGGTTATCGAGTTGTAATCTTTATCCACTTTTGAGATTATTATTTGGAGTAAATATTGTTTCAAGCTAGAAATTACTTTGAAGGGGGTGAAGGGCTTAAAGCTAAATTCTTCTTACTATAAGTTAAGAGTAAACTTGAAGAGTTAGCAACAAACAAGTGATAGTGAGGGAAATAAATTAGAATAAATATTTTAAGTTATAAAGTTGTGATCTGAATTTGGCTTCTTGTTATAAAGGAGTTGAGTTAAGTCCGACAAAGATATATCATTATTCTTACACGTTTGAGTTGGATTATTTTTTACGTAAAAAAATATGTTTTTTTTCCCACTTTGTTTTACATTATTTATTCTTAGTTTGAATAAATAATCTTTGATAGTTTTGCCTATAAAATTAGTTTCATCACTCTGGTGTTTCTCTGGCCCATTATTTTTAGAGCAACTTTCACATATAACAAACATAAAAATTATATTGATATGTTATAGCTATAATTTGCATAATTGCGTTCCATAATAAATTTTATGTTTGCTATGGAGCTTTTGATTTGTATAATTCGCTGGATACATCCAAGTTATATACAAATTGTTCAGTTTTGTATAAATTCATTTATACAATGTAATTTGTATAATAAGATCTATATTTATATAATTATACGTGTATAGGACGAAAATATATGTATTTGTATATACATTTTTCTCTCGCTTTATGCAAACACAAATGCATTTTATACATTTGTATACCGAATGGGTAATTGTATATCGAAAAATGACTAATTGTATACCAAATCAAATGGCAAAAAAATGGAATGTTTGCTGCGAATTACATATAAAATAAACTATGGCCATAACATTAATTTGAATTAATAGTTTGCTATTTCATA
Source organism: Solanum chiquidenum (assembly GCA_029582725.1). NCBI lineage: Eukaryota > Viridiplantae > Streptophyta > Magnoliopsida > Solanales > Solanaceae > Solanum > Solanum chiquidenum. The sequence continues at coordinate 23,505 of JAJOOS010012666.1, forward strand.
CAATTTTCCCTTATATTTATAATTACAATAGCTAATTTTGCTTATATCCATTCATTTGAAGATTTACTCTTCTAAATCTTTAAATATTCAATTTTTTCATAGAACACTCAAAACAATTATTGTAATACCAGTTATAATTATTGATATAATTATGTTTCTAATTATTGACATAATCGATTAACCGAATCGAAAAAATTCAAATCGAAAAGAGAAACCAAACCAAATCAAATTTATTTTGGTTCGGATTGGGTTACGCTTCTTCAAAATCAAAAACCAAAAAACTCAAATCGAATAGTATAAAATCAAACCGAAAAACCGAATGCACACCCCTATTATCAACACGATAATTTTTATAATGTATGTTTCGATGATATAACTATTTCTATTTTCATATTCTAAACACAAGTATACATTTGCATATGTTCTCTAAATAATACAAGGTGCCAGTATACTTCGTTAATTAATGGATATAAATTTCTTACTAAAGAGTAGTGTATATGTTATTCTTAATTTTCAATGGTTAAAATTTTATTATTTTAGTCTAAACTATTTTTATGATAGTTTTCATCATGTCAAATTTGTCAAAATTGAAATTCGTGGCACTTGATATTTTTGGCCAAAAATATCTATCATAGGAACTCGATGCTAAAATTCACCTAGACGCTAAAGGTCTTGGTACCACTATTACTAAGGTAATGCAACATTGAGTTAGGACAAAGTGAAAATTATGATTTTTTCTTTGTCTGAAGGATTAAAGACCGAATATTTAATCGTGAAAGATTGAGTGGGAATCCTTCAAGTCTTAAATACAAGGTAGAAGTGACAAATAAATAAATAATATTAATTAGGCTAGAAGATATTTTCTCAATAGTCCCAAACTTTTAACTTTTACACTTTTTCCTCTATATTTCTTACTTCAGTTGTATGTAATTGTGGGAATAACTTATGCTATTGTTGGACAACTGAAGTAGTTGTGGAAACAACAAGTTCTGTTGTCCAAGAATTACAACTGTTGTTTAATTATTGCATAACACATTTGATTTTATGTAGATATAATTTTTCTTGTTCTTTTTTCTTATAAATATAATTAACATTCATCTTGTAAGCAGGTGTTGCAACTATCAAGAATTGTTCTTTCAGATGAAGAATCCTTGGCAAATCGTTAAATTGTCGGAATAGCTCCAAAACCCCAAGACTATAATATAATATTAAAAGCAACTAATTATACATAATAAATTTAAATAATAATTTAGCTAAAAATCATACAATGAAAACACCAATTTAATTACTTACGGCGAATGTCCACGGAAAGCCATGAAGATTATACTGAGATTTGGTTGAATCTAGTGTTAACTCCTTAGCGTTGATTTTGATAAATGACACTTAAACATTCACTCATACTCTTCACAGGCAAACACATCAATAAGAAAGGAAACCAAGCATAAAGCATAAAGCATAAAGAAGAAATAAAGATATGTCTTGATTTGTAGAATCAATCAGAGATTCCAGAATAATGATATGTCTTGATCTCTAGAATCAATCAGATTCCAGAATCAATCAAGCAGATCATGATCAATCAGAGATTCCAGAAATCAATCAAATATATTCAAGATTACTAAATATATTCAAGATTGCAGAACAAATCAGCTAAGGAAGGAAAGAGATAACGTGCATAAATCAAAGGATACATTCAAGACAATAAGATCAGTCAACATCCAAGACTACAAGGAAGAAATCAAAATCAAGGGATGCATTCAAGTTAACGAGATTATCCAAAGATTCAAGACCACAAGAAGATCATCATACAAAGGAATAAATCGATTTGCTCATGCACATATCTGATATGGACATGACTCAGCAAATCAAGTAGAATAAAATCAAGGACTTAATCAAAGATCCTTGATTCAAACTCCCTTGGGTTTCCGTAAAAGAGCAAAATCCTCCAAAGCTATATAAACCTCTCTTAGCCATAGTTGTGAAGTACGCATTTCACTTGAACTTATATTGTAATCTTCTTTTATCTTTCATAAAACTTTGTACACATTTGAGTGAAAAATTGAAAAGAAAAGAGAAAGAAAGATCTGAGTGTAGGCTATACAAGTAGAGGTTGTGTCGAAGAAGAAAATCTGATTTGCATATCAGACAGGGCTCTTAATTGTAACATTCTGTAACACCCAAGTTCTCAACAAGCTCTTAAGGAAATCCTTGTAACCCAAGGGGACTGGAAGTAGGCACCACATCGGTGTTCCGAACCAGTATAAACTCTCTGTGTCATTTACTTACTGCTTTTACTATCTCTGTATATCTATTTTACTAACGTGTAGGTGAGTCGACTGAAGGAAATTTTAATTCACCCCTCCCTCTTCTTGACTTTCAATTGGTATCAAAGCAGGTCTCACTAGTAAAGTGTTAACCACACGTGATCAAAGATTCAATGGCACACTATCAGATTCCTGGTGCTCTACTTCAAGATTGACATTCCTTAACTAGACCACCGTATTTTAACGACCAACATTATTCCCACTGAAAAGATAGATTCAGAATATTTGTCTCTTCAAATGACCATCAAGCATGGATTGTGATTAAGAAGGGTTCAAAGCCTATTCCTGGACTAACCGAAAAAAGATGGCACTGAGAAACCATTTGATCCCGAATCCTTCGATATCACAAAGGAGCAACAAGAGGTAATTCAAACTAATGCTAGAGCTATAAATTTTTTATATTGTGCAGTGAGTGGAGCTGAATACGACAAGATATCAACATGTGAAACTGCAAAAAAAATGTGCGACAAACTAGAGGTAACTTATGAAGGAACCACCAAGGTAAATGAAGCTTAGATCAGTTCACTAGTCAATGAATATGAATTATTCAAAATGGCCGAAGATGAAAACATAGAAGACACGTTCTCGAGATTTAGCAAAATTATTTGCGAACTCAAATCTCTTGGAATGGTATACTCAAATGGGCTACAAGTTAGAAAACTCGTCAGAAGTCTTCCCGAAGCTTGGGAAACTAAAGCTGCTATTCTTGAAGATGGAGATCTACAAAAAATAACATATGATGAACTTCGAGTCAACCTGATGGCCTATGAGAAAAACCATATTAACAGGTACATCAAAGATGATAAAAAGAAAATTGTGACCTTTACTGCCGAGACATCTGAAGTCGGAGAAGAAGGTGATGAATATCAAGATGAAAGAATGGCTCTCATAAATCGAGGAGTGAGACAAATGGTTAGACAAAGAAGACATAGACCCCAACAGGATTTTAAGAATAATGAAAGGGATGATGATCGCTGTTACTACTGTGAAAAACCAGGACATCAAACAAAACTGTCCAGAACGGAGAAGGAGAAATAATCGAAGAAATGAAGATCCAAAAAGTCTCGAAGCCTGGGATCAATGATAAACATCCGAAGATGATCATGATGAAACCGTCAACATATGTTTCATGGCACTAGGTGAAACAAGGGAGGTAAGATTTTTTTACTGTCCTAACTGTAATGACTTACAAGACTCTTTGGACATGGCTACTGATGAGTTACATAAAGTAATTGATGAATACAATAAGATTGCTCAAGAAAAGAAAGACTGGCAGAGTCTTCTCAAAGCAAGCCAAATTGAAGTCGACTTAGTAGCAGAAGAACTGGAAGAAGTAAAAATGCATCTCCTAGTCATAGCTTTGTCAAATCTAACAAAACTGCTTTCAGCAGGAGAAGATCCCCTAATCAAAGTTCTAACAGATCTATATCTAATTTCCTTATCATTCTGCTGAAAATTCTGTTAATTTCTCTTGTTATACTTGTGATGATATTGGTCACAAATCTTTAACTGTAGAAAATTTTCTTCTGGAAAATGGATTTGGAGACCAAAAGTTGTTAATCCTAACGTTTAAGGACCCAAAAATACTTGGATACCAAAAAAAATTAATCTACTTGTTTTGCAAGAGCAGACCAAAAGAACATACAAAAAGGGAATGTGGGTAATAAATAGTAGATGCTCCAGACATATGTGCGGAAAGAAAGAAAATTCAAAACTCTTAACAAGAACGATGGAAGATATGCACAAACCAGAGACAATGCAAAAGGAGAAGTAGTAGGAGTTGGATCAATCAGTCTTATCTCATCATGTGATATATCAGAAGTATACCTGGTGGAGGGACTTAAACACAACATGCTTAGCATCAGTCAACTATGCGATGTTGGATCTAAATTCTCATTCAATGCTACAACTTGCACTATCAGACATGTGACTGATGATATCACAATCGTTGGAGATCGTAATGATAATATCTACGTTGACTTGCCAACACTTACATGTCTAATTGCAGTATCAAATAAATCTTGGCTATGACATAGGAAAGAGATAATGTGCATCAATCAAAGGATACTTTCAAGACAATAAGATCAATTAACATCCAAGACTACAAGGAAGAAATCAAAATCAAGGGATGCATTCAAGTTAACGAGATCAACCAAAGATTCAAGACCACAAGAAGATAATCATACAAATGAATAAATCATTTTGCTCATGCACATATCTGATATGGACATGACTCAGCAAATCAATCAGAATAAAATCAAGGACTTAATCAAAGATCCTTGATTCAAACTCCCTTGGGTTTCCGTAAAAGAGCAAAGTCCTCCAAAGCTATATAATCCTCTCTTAGCCATAGTTGTGAAGTACGCACTTCACTTGAACTTATATTGTATTCTTCTTTTATCTTTCATAAAACTTTGTACACACTTGAGTGAACAATTAGAAAGAAAAGAGAAAGAAAGATCTGAGTGTAGGCAATACAAGTAGAGGTTGTGTCGAAGAAGAAAATCTGATTTGCATATCAGACAGGGCTCTTAATTGTAACATTATGTAGCACCCAAGTTCTCAACAAGCTCTTAAGGAAATCCTTGTAACTCAAGGGGACTGAAAATAGGCACCACATCGGTGTTCCGAACTAGTATAAACTCTCTGTGTCATTTACTTACTGCTTTTACTATCTCTGTATATCTGTTTTACTAACGTGCAGGTGAGTCGACTGACAGAGCAGGAAGTCGATTGAAGGGAATTTTAATTCACCCCCCTTCTTAACTCTCATCTAGCTCTTTCAAAAAATAGCTAATGGTAAGATCAAAGCTTACTCGACCCATGAGTATGAATCAAACACAATTTCTTTCGACGCTATCTTTAACCAATGAATTTCGTTTCTTTTATCTGCACGTTTTGAACACAATATACAATGCAAAAATCAAATCATACTAATAACAACCTTTTGCTTTTTGGTCAAATTTGGATCACACTTATTTTCTACGAGTACAACAACATTCGGAGAATTACCCACTTTATCAATCAAAATTTCACATTCTTTTTTCAATTTTCGCTAATTGTTGACAAGAGGAAGAGAATGACATCGAAGTCCAATGATAATAGCGAATTCATTAATGTCGAAATAAGACAAATCATTATAATCAATTCAAATCTCATTTTTCTTTTCAGAATATATTCGACGAAGACAAAGATCATGTACTAAATTTATTGGAAGTTGTACTACACATCTTTATCCAACTTAAAAACGTGACAAAAGCAAGTTTTTTAAAAATTATTTTTAATATGTTGTGCGATTAGAATCTTACTAGACTCAACAAACTGAGCTTCGAAATCGACTCTCGCATTGACTTTTTAATCATAAGATCCAGACACATTCAAGTGAGTCTAATTTGTATGTATCATTAGAAATGATTTTGATATATTTTGGAAAGGATTCAATATATTCTTGTTCTTTTTCATCTGATTGCTCACTTTCACTTTCACTTTCACTTTCATCACTTTTTTCTTCTCCATTTGATTTATCTCCATCGCTTTCATCACCTTTTCCTCTCTACTTGATTTATCTCCATCACTTTCATCATCTTTTTTTCTCTGCTTGAATTTTTGTTGCTATTCTATTCACAGTTTTGTTCACCTGATTAGTCATTGCTGCTTTTACTACTTTTTTTCATCTCACTAGAATGCTTGTCGCTATTTTCATCACTTTTTTCTTCTCTAAATAGTTATCCATTGATACTTTGATGTGGTGTAGTATCTATTTTTTTAGCAGCAGTTAAGCTCTCAGCATTTTCTCTAGCATCTGGATTGGATAAAGATGTTTCAATTCTCTTTCTCGTATATTGACGCATTATAACTATACTAAAATAGTTAAAAATCAGTAAATAGGATAACATTATCTGAATAGGATCAGTAGGAAAATAGTATTTGTAGTACATTAAGCACGAATAATTATATTATTTGTCCTACTACTAATCAGTTGATGAACAACTGGACACAATTATACAATAATTGCCGTAGTTGTGGGGATAACTTCTTTAGTCGTTTGACAACTTCAGGAAGTTGTTGAAATATTTTGTATCTGACAGATATGTCCAATTATTCCTACAAACAACTTCAATGGTTGTGCAGACAATTACTAAATTTATCAGTTGAAACAACTAAATTGGATTCACTAAATTCATTAACCTAAAATAATTTTTATACTTATCAAAAAGATCTTTTGAGTTAATTTCAAGTTCAAACGAAATAATTGTAATGCAAGAAAACAAAAAAACATAATAGGCAGTTGATGATTTTCTTCTTTATGAAATTCTAGTTTTAATCTTTTGAAATAGAAAGGATAAGAAAATTTACCTTGTATGAGGAAGAAAAAAATTTGAAAAAAAAATGTGCTCTCTTTCGTTTGGAACATTTGCCTTCGTCTCGTCGTTTCTTTGAAAAGAAAAACTTGAAAAGTTAATGAAAATATATTAATCCCTATTATCAAAATTTTAAAAATGTTATTTTTAGTCATAACATTTTAAAATTATTAGTTTGGTCTTTTTATTAAGACTTAAGTCATCTACGGTTCCTTGAAGTTGTCCGCATATTTAACTTAGACAACTCAACTAAGACTAATACCTATTGAGCACTTAAATTATTCAAAACGTGTATCTATTAAACACAAAATGCTGATATGACAGAAAAAGTATTTTTCACTTTCGTTTGGGCGCGTGAAAATATCTGAAATCGTATTTTATTTTCATTTTTTTCAAAAAAAATAATACTTTTTGTTCTTCTATTGACACTTGGCATTGTAAATAACTTAAAAGAATTTTTGAAATATTTTGAAAATAATAATTTTTAATCCAAAAAAAGAAAAAGTCCCCCACCCCACCTATCTGCCCCACTTTTAGTCTTCTTCTTCGTTAGGTTTGCAAAACTAACTGCTATTTGTGTCTATTTTTTAAAAAAATTAGCTAATTAGATCTGCAAAAAGAAAGAAGAAATAAAATCTTTGGATATTAGAGTGAAAAGTTGGGATAAGGGTCTGAAATATACCTTAACTTTGGTCGAATTTGCTGTTGCGATACTAAACTTTCATGAGGACCTATTACCTCCATAGACTATTTAATACCATATGTTAAACATATATATTTGACCACGCATACAAAATAATGCAAAATTATAAATAGTAATGTGTCCACGTGAGCATATATATACCTTTAAAATACATTATTAAATAGTCTAGGGAGGTAATAGGTACTCATGAAAGTTTAGTATCGCAACAACAAATTCGACCAAAGTTGAGATATTTTTCAGATCCTTATCCCTAAGAAGTTTAGCCTAAGTTCATCTAATTCCATTTCTGACCACCTCTAAACAAACATCACCATTCAAATTAAAATGTAAACCCATTTAATTTATAAAAAATAATATCAGAGAATTCGATAAAATATTAATTTGGATTCTCTTGAATTCTCTTTTGCCGTCGATTTTGGAATGATTCTTTGTCAACAATTTTTTCTTTTTCATCACTCTTGACGGAGTCGCCCTCTATATCTTTATCTCACATATTAGGTATGAAGTTACTATTTTGGTAAGTTGAATTGGTAAATAATCGAATAAGATATTGAGTTTTGTGATTTGGGAAAAGAAATGTTGCAGGGAGAAAAATGTTACACGGAAGAAGATGAAAAAGAAAGGGGCTGGGGATGATATTATATTCAATGTTTTTATAGATACAAATAAATTTTATTTTTTTAATTTAAAAATTATTTTTCAATAATTTCTTGGCCCACTTGCCATATGTGCTCTTTTCATTAGTTATTTTGTCATGTCATCGAGAATGTATCACACACACTTTATAATTTTTATTGATTATTAAAAAATATCTAATAGGAACAAGTTTTGAATAGATAAAAGTATTCAATAGGTAATAGTCCTAATTGAGGCGTCTAAGTAAAATATGTGGACAACTTTAAGGGTCGTAGATGACTTAAGCCTTTTATTAATATTAAAAATTAAAAAGTAGAGAAAAAGAAAAAGGGGGCCCACTTGTCCCTTTTTCTTAATTGAAAACTTACAAGATATTTTTAGTTCATTTTTCCCATTTATATTGTGGAGTGTTTTAAAAGAAAGTTATGACCACAATCAGATTTCAAATCCAAATTTTCTATAGAACACTCAAGACAATTAGCTCTGATACCATAATAAATCTCACACTTTGTACAAATACAGTTACATTTTATAAAAAATTAGTATTATCTTTATTCTATTTTATGTGACAGCATTTGATTTGATATTGTATTTAAGAAAAAAAGAAAAAAAATTAAAATTTGTGGTTTAAAACAATCTTTATATATTTGTGTGATGGTAAACCATTTCTAAAAGGTAAAAGAAAATTTTTAAAGTTAAATTGTTTTTAATTATAGTAAGGTGACATTTTTTGAAAAAACTTCACTAATTAGACACAAATTACAAACTAATTACCTCCGATAGTCATCCTTAAATAAATCTATTTATATCGATAAGACTCAAACGTATCAGCCAATGTGTATTCTTTAGGTTTATGCCTAATTTTTGTCAAAGTTCAGCCCTTAGTTATATACAAATCAAACGAGGGTATTTCCACCAAGCCATTATCGGGATAATGTGTACCTCTTGTGACCCTCCCTCCTTGTAGTATTGATTTCCGACATTGCAATATTGAAAACAACGTTCAACTTCAACCCTAAGAATATAGCATAAACATATACCTATATAAAACCTTTAAAGAAAAAAGAGTAAAAAATGGGAATTAGAAGATACCTGACGAATCTAAACCACAAATAACCTCCGAAAATCCTTCAAAATCGTTGATTGTAAGAATTTGAGGGGCGAAGAGACCGTGATTGTATGGATTCGACTAGAGATGTACTTGATTTGGAGATAATGAAGGTGATTTGGGGATAATGAATGAAGGCTATAAACCTGAAACTAGGGAAGAGAAAAAGCGTGAAAAGTAAGATTTTTTTATATGCGTGTGAAATGTAATTTGCTATTTATTAATTAAATATATCCATAAAATATATTTACATATAATAGAAGAAGTAAAAAGTGTCACATGTCAGCACCACAAGATTAGGAGATTTTTGTTAGCAACTATAAAATGCCCGGAGAAGAAATCTTTTTTCTTTTCTCAATAGACCAAAAACCTTAGTGAAAGACTTAATATTCATAATTTTCAAGGACAAAATCCGATGTTGAACTGCTTAGTTTTCTTCTATTTAAATATTCACCAATTTATATGTCCTTAGTTAAAAATTATTTAGCAAATTATGTATGTAAAAAATAAGTGATGGAGTTACCATTTCAAATTATTTGCAATTGATTAGTTCACTGTCCTCACGCCAATAAAGAATACATCCATTTTTGCAACAATCAATCTTCTCGACTGGCAAGCCTAATCCTTGTATTAGCTTTTTAGTACCATAGAAGCTATCGATCATTTTGTTATCACTTGACATCAATTCTGATATAAACTGACATAACTCATCATACAACCTTTTTGAAAAATGATGTTCTGCCTTAAGATTCAACAAACGAGCAACAATAGACAATTGTGTATGTCCATGTGGATTTCTCGGCCAAATCTCTTGTTCCGATGCTTTGAGCATATCATATATATGTTGTGTTGTTGGATTTGGGTCCTCTTCCAGGTTACCATTATAAGAAGGCCTAACAACATAAAAAACCACTGATCGGAATGCATTATGGGATTGAGGATTCACGGTTTCACCAGAAGCTTCTTCTTGATGATCATTAAGCATACTTGGATTTGAAATATAACTTTCTCCATGGTGATACCAACGATAATAATTCGGTACAAAGACATAAGTTTCTAGATGTGTCATAATTGTAAACTCATCCAAAATATTTTTATTTCGACACTTACGATGATTACAAGGACATCTTAGCTTCTCACCATCCATGCACTGTGGATGTCTTTTAGCAAATGCAACAAAGTTCTCAACTCCATCAATAAGCTTTGGATTTATGAATCCATCTTCCAGTATTCTAACATACATTCACTCACGATTAGAGGTACTCATATTATATACTCTGACACAAATAATAAATGTGTTAAAACTTACATGATGACTACTAATTTTATATGACACTAGAATCTAGAGGTAGCAAAATCTAATGAATTCAAATTCATAAACAATCAGTTAATCACTAAAAGTTATAGTAGTTAGTGTTATACAATTTAAATGTACACTAGAAATAGTGTACTATTTTATTTTAAACAATACTACATGTCAAGGTGATCATGTAAAAACATGTATGCCAAAGATGTATTCAATTTATAAGCTTCATTCTACTCGTACGACACCAATATCTTTTTTAGTGATTTAATTACCATGAAGAAGAAACTAACCTTTAGCAAATGTGATAATATATTTTGTATCCTACTTGGTCACATAAAATAAATGCTTTAAGATGTAAATTATCCTCTCACCTAACTTAAGCAATGATAGAAACACCAATGTAGAAATCTTCCAGAAACTAATAGACATACACGAACTACCTAAAAAAGTTTATAGAATGGGATGAGAAGTGATGTAAAAGAGATTATTTTCTAATAAATTAAAAGTACAATTTGATGAAGATTCTTTTTTCTCTTTAGAATATACATAATTACATTGTTCTTTAGGAACAATCAAATAAATAGGTGTTTAGTCATTAACAGAGTGACATTTGAAAACAAAAAATAGTATTCATGAAGTTGAAAAATTGTATTGAAAATTGAAATTGTGTTTGAACATGCATTTGATTTGAAAAAAAGAAGTTGAAGTCTTGTAAGTGAGTGAAAAAATTTCAGTTCTTCAAATTTGAAACATTCACCTTCAAAAATCAACCAAAAATCGTTCTAATCTATAACCAAAAATACTTTTTGGAAAAAACTTTGTTATCTAACAAGACCTAATAAATGCAACAAGAGAATGCAATTCATCAAAATTGAAGGCCAACCATACATATGAACCTTAGATTAGCCATGCCAATTACAAATTTGTTTACTGTCCAAGAAAAACATAAAAAATATAATTTTTTTTGAAAGAATAACAACACTATATAGAAGATACCAACATAAAAAAAGTTGTGAATTTTAGCATATCAATGATAAAATCTAATGGCAACATGCCTCCACTAAAACTTGTTGTATGTGTAAATTTACGGTAACCCATATGAATACAACACACATAATTTTTTTTTGAAACTTACACCCAAATAAGTTAGGTAAAGGATCAAATTTAATAATTTGATGAATACCCATAAAAAAGAGCTATATAATAGTGAAGAGTATAATGGACCCAATATAAAAAACTAAAAATTATTCACTTTATAAAATCGATTCAAGAAAAATAGGGACAAATCTCAGCAAGAGTATAAAGAATCAAAATATTGTTCATTATAGATAAAATGAAAGGAAACGATTCATACCTATGAACAATATAGCAACGGAATCAAAGTTTAGATGAGTTCAAAATCACAACTATAGTGTTGAAAGAGTGAGAGGTAGAAGAAAGGAAGAACACCCATTGTAGTTCTATGACTTCTCTCTAGAACCCTAATTTTCTAATGAAATAAAGGAGTTAAAGGTGAGAAAACTAAAAGTGTTGAAAATTTTGGGGGAAAGTTAAAAGGTCATCTAATATTTTTTAAAATTTTTGCGGAAAAAATGGTTCATTGAGATGGAATGTAAATCCGTCATAATTTTGTGATGATTTTGTGACGACATATATTCATTTATTTTTATTTGCTATCATTTTGTGACGAAAATGTTCTGTCACAAAACTTATATTAAATATTTGTTACAAATTTGTCACAAATCTGTCACTATCAGAATTTTAGTAGGTAAAAAAATTCTTTTAATTTTTTTTATTTATATAAGATTAATTTGTCACAAATCCGTTATAATTTCGTAACAATTTGTGACAGACTTCTCTGTTCCAAATATTCCGTCACAATTTTATTCTTTTCTTGTAGTGATATGCTTTTTATTTGAGTCGTGTCCTTTAGTTATAAATTTATCTTTTATTATTATTTGTGTTTCATAATATTTCAATTTGTTTAGATTGGGGTATAATAGTAGTATTTCATTATTATTTTATATTGGTAGTTAAATACTACTCGATAAATTAATTTACTATTAACTGTTATAATATATAATTATGCTAGAATATTCTTTCATATAAATTTTACAATATCATTTTATAATAAGCTTGATTTTAAAATTGTTCAATAAATATATTATGATTATATTTATCAATTATCCGCGCATTGTGCGGATACGTATTCTAGTTTATAAAATATGTAATTGAAGTATTAATGGATAAAAAAAAATGACAAGTGAATCTTATAAATCAACTCTTCTTGTTTGCTTTATTTATGTCTTATAATTAAAACATCTCCCCCACATTCACATGGCATGTTAAGAGTTAGACATGTAAAGGACAAAAAGAATAGTCAAACTTGATTAATTGCATCTTCAATAAAGTGTAGGGTTCAAGAAATGAAAATATATACACTAAGTAGTGATACCAACTCACAAAACATAAATAACCATCAACATTTGTCAATATTAGCTTAGCATAGACAATTCAATGAAAGGAACTTAAAGAGGGATTGTACTTACAATATTCTTTTCATTTCTGTACCAATTTAATTTAATTTGTCGTATGCTCAATATTTTAAATTTGACTCCGTATTTAAATTTTTTAAGGGTTCGCATGAGGTGTCTTTGAGTAATGACGATTTAGGTCATTATAAAGGTTTTGTCAGAACAAGTCAAGAAAGTAAAAAATTCATCACCTTGTAACATAGTTGAGCTTCATCGGCATTAAGGAATGTTTCCATCTAAATAATTTTCATGTTAATTGGATGTCTTATTTTAGCGATGAACTTTTCGTTATTACTTTGTGCAACACCTTCTGGATACCGTCTAACATAAGTAATTATTGAAGTTGATTTCATACTCAAAAAATAAAGAAGAAACTAAAGAAGAAAATATGACAGGAATATATATACTACGATAAAATCATTTTACTTCTTACATTACACTAACTGTTATATTCAACAGAAATGTTAGAGACTTTAAAATTTCTAAAATACCCCAAGGTGCTCAACCTCTCTTATAAATAAGGACTAACTTGAAGTTTTATAGGCTTCTTTATTCTATTTGTTCTTACTCAACAATACATATTCTTTTAGATTATACATATATTTTTAAAGCTTTGTACTATTAATATATATTATATTTACTTAATTTTTCAGGTAATATCACGGATCTATGGCAATCTTTGAAGATGTAATTTGTGAAAAAATGATGATATTAGTCGTTCTTAATTTCATCGAGCAACAGATGCTAGATGAATTAAAAGTGGAGCTCAGAAACCGTGAAGAATCGATTACAAATGAAGAGATAAAGTTGAAGATTGAAAAAAAAGAAATGAAACAAAGAGAAACACTTATGTCAACAAATGAACAGACGAAAATGCTGCAACTTGTCGAAGATCAAAGAAAAGAGAATGAACAACTTCGTAAGAGAGTAGTCGAGCTCGAGGCAAAGAAAGCCGCTTTGGATAAATCTGTTATTCAGCAGCTTGAACTTTTGAAAGCAGACCTTGATGCATTCTGTAGCAAGCCAAAGAATGTGACTTGAACTTAATTTCTAATATGTTTTTTTCGTCTTTTCAAGTTTCTTTGTTTTTATTTTATCAATGTCGTCATTTGTTTTTTATTCAAAAAGTCATTGTTATGTTATTTAATTAGTGTTGCTTTTATATATAACTAGGTAAAGAGCGTGAGTATAATTTTCTTGTATAAATAAAGTATACTACAACTATATTAATTTAATATAAAATGTTAGTTTTCCATTTTCGGTAGTTTTTTCTTTATTTTATCATTAACATTTTATTTATTTATTATTTTTGTCCTATCATTAATTATTTTTGTTCTTGTTAAATTTTTTTAATCTCTTTTTTAATTTTTAATTAGAGATATCATTTGATTATATTATATTACTTATTTTCTTGTTGTAAATTAAGAAATGTGAATGCTATGTAGCAAATTCACCTACATGTGAATACTATGATTTTTCTTTGTTATTATTTAGATGAAGAATTAAAGGTCAAATATTTAAGAGTGAAAGATCAACTTGAATTGTAAGTGATATAAAAGAAATGTATGATCATAATCAAATTTCAAATTCAATTTTTTCATAGAACTTTCAAGACAATTAGCTCTGATACCATAGTAAATTTTGTTGACACCAAGTTTTGATTTGATATTTTACAAAGTTAATACTTTTAAGTATTTTATTAATTAAATTCTTCAAATTAGATATTTTGCAATTTTAATGCAATTTATCAATAATTATCCTTATTTTTGAAAACGTTAGGATTTTTATCAGTTAATTTTGATTATATTATTTTGAGAAAATGACCAAATGTCCCCCCAACCTATTATCTAATTCTCAACTACACACTTAAACCTTATGAGTATCCTATCACCCTCCTGAAATGTCTTAAAATAACATAAATAACCCCTTTTGAATCTTAGGACAAGTCATTTGGTCATTTTGAAGAGCATTTTTCAATACAAAACTACGAGTTTCATCACACTTTTGAGCATGAATAATCTCAAGAAAATTATCTTTATTAAGTGATAATTTAGATTCTTCATGACCTCGGAATGTCAAGCCTTGTTTAACAAGAAGTCTTACTACATCAATGGAAGCTGCTAATCGGATTCGATACCTATGCTTATCTTGATTAGATTGTTTCTCAAATGAAGCACGGATAGATTGTTGTTGCCGCATTAGATCTTAACATTTTCCTTTTGACTTATTGTGAATGCTTGTATGTCCACCAATATGTGTTTGTAAACAAGCCTTTTTATGCCAACTCCTAAGCTCCATACTCAACAAATATTCACCTCCACCTTGAAGATTGTTACTTTCGTTGAATAAATAACAATACAAACAATAAGTTGCATCTTTACTTATACTATACTCTAACCAATCAAGAAATTAATTAAATCATTTACAATTAAAACGACGCATATCTCCAAAAATCTCAGTTTGTGGAAACTCTCTTAATATAGAGATTGATAACGAGATTTTTTTATGGAGATAAGCTCTTCTAATAGCATCATGATGATTTGGATGAAATTTCAAGATTTGAGTTCTTTCACTTGGATCAGCCTTTAAAGAATTTAAATCAAATTCTTGTGAAGAATGTGATGGAGCTTTTAAATAACTAGCATTTTCTTTCCGATTAGGTTGATTCTGAGCAATAGAACTTGAATTTGATACTTTAAAAAAGTACTTTTCCAGTGACTATGAATCTATATAAAATAGTTGAATTATTAAATGCATTAAAGATAAATTGTTTTTACAAATTACACTAAATATTACCATCGAAAAATCAAATGGTATCTAGTTACAATTACCAAAGAAAGAAATAGAAAAAACAATCTAAAAAATTTCACAATTTAAAATGAAGGTAGTCAATATTCAATCAAGAAAGACAATCTTTTGAAGAAATGGAGAGAAGAGCTTACCTTCGAGAAAAGACAAACCATTAACTTTTTAGATTTTAGCTTTGAGCCTCCACTTCAGTTAATCAGAGCTACTGCAACCTTAAAAAATAAAGACCCGTTTATTTTTTATTAAATTTTTGCTACAAATTTTTTAGTTTGAATTTTTTGAAAATTGAAAGAAAAGAAGAGGAAGAGAAAAATATTTTACCTTTTAAGCAATATCATGAGTTTTGAATTTTCATTTCAAATTGAATGTGAGATTCAAGTGTGAAGTATCAAGTATGAAGCAAATCAATAATAATAAAAATTCTGGGAGATGTTTTTAATATTTGACTTTTGAGTGTTGGGAAAGAACTAAGGAAGTGATTTAGAGATTTGAGATGTGAAAAGTTATTTAGCCTTTAGGAATGCGACCCTTGAATGCTTTTGGGTTTAAAACACTTTTAGCATGTTTTTTTTTTAAAAAACTAAAAAAATGTGAAATAACGAAACTGTAACTAAAAACTAAAAACTAAAAACATAAAATGCTCACACTGGATTCAAACTCTAGACGCAAAACTTAACTTTAAGGAGATCTACCGCTACGCTGTAAGTTTCTTCTTCTTATTATGGGGGTTCAAAATTAATATATCTACATAAATACAAAAAACTTACCTTAATATATAGTGTAATTTTTTACCGAGGGAGTTCGGGTGAACCCTCTGGAACCCACGTGGGTCCACTCATGTCCATCCCCTACTGTCCAACTCTTCTCTCTTTCTTCTCCGGTGTGGCTCCATCACTGGTGAAAAACAACCTCAATGATACCATGACACTATATAGATATATGTGATGGCATCGTGGAGGTCTTACTGAAGAATTGAAGCAATGATCAATGATACCATGACAATATATATGAAATTAAATTGCTGTGAAAAATAAGGAATATTATAATTTGAGAAAAAAAATGAATGTAAAAGGAAGAAAAATAATAAAGAATAAAAAAATAATCGAAAAAAGAGAAAATAAAAGAAAAGGAACAGAAAATTAAAAAATAGAAAAATAAAATAAAAAATGCAAAAATAAAAGAAACCAATAAAGGAGAAAAATAAAAGTAGATTTTTTTTGAGAAAAATAATTTAATAAAGAAATAAATGGAAAAAAAAAGAAAAAAAAGAACTACATAAAGTATATTTTTTATTAAATTTGATTTTAATAATTAAGCTAGTGATTTAAGTATCTTTTTTAAAATTAGTTCTTGTTGTACTCTAATTATTTAATTTTCCTACATTCTTATTAGTCTAAAAAAAGTTAGCTATTATATTTTTTTTTAGAATTTTATTGTATTTTCAAAAAGAAAAAAATGGCAAAAAGTAAGAGAAAAATCTTTCACCTGAAAAGAAAGATTGAACCTTTTCCAAACTAAAACAAAAAAGATAAAATACAAAAGAGCGCTAACGTCATGCTGAGGAAAGAAAAAATAACCACTATGGATACTTATTGAAGGTGTATCAAAGTAAAGTGCCAGAGTGCATAATTAATTTGCTGATATGGGGCATAGACTTAATTTTCCCTATATTTTTTTTAGAAATGGCTAAAAAGAAAAGAATGTCACATAGAATGAGAGGAAGAAAATTATAACACCCCAAAAATGTCTAAGTTAAGACCCAAACCATTCTTGAATTCCGTATAAGGTCATACCGAGTGATTCTTAATTGTTCTTAAAAGCTAAGGTCAATTCATTTTTGTGAAAATGATTTTGAATATCAATTAAGGTCACTAGAATCCCTAACACAAACTTGAGTTGAAAATTTCCTTACCGATTAAGTTTTGACATAGGATTCTACTTAGGTCAACTGCAAATGACCATATCTATCAGCTCATAATGAATTAGCTTGCCCATTTTGAGTTTAAAACGTTTTGCCCGGTTTTATAAGGCCCTGTCAGACAGACGAAGGTTCACAGACGGCTATACAGCCCGTGAAGTGTTTCACTGTCACGACCGCGATCACTGTGATTGGCACCCACACTAACCCTCCGATGGGAAAACCATTACTAAAACTCAACCAAGTAACTTAAGAAACTAAACCATTTAAAGATACAGAAGCAGGTTTAAATGACAAATTAAAATGAGGAGTTCCCATAAAATCCAAAAGTCTAGCAAATAACTATCGCAGAAATTCAACCCATAGAACTGTAAGTCATTGTACCAAAACTCTAATAATCCACAAGTCTAAGAAAAAGGGGGTGCAACCCCAAAACTAAACATAAGTAAATGTCTAAAGATCTAGTCTGAGTCTGAAAAGAATTGACTAAAACAAAAGATGGATCCATGGCATCCTGAAAGAACTGGCTCATCCTCGAATTCGGTCTCGATCAATGATATCCTAACTGAGGTCTGTCAGTAGCCGCCGGAAGATGCCCTATACTCAACAAAGAAAGAGCAAGTGCAGTATCACTACACTAAACCACGGTGTACTGGTAAGATCATGCGGTTACTCCAGTAAGCGTAATATAAGCAAGTCATCACCACACAGTAAACACATATACGGAATGCAAAATTCAATCATCATTTTAGGAGCAGCATACAATTTCCCAATTACCATGCCAGGTACATATGAATGTAACAATCACAAGTGGTTCTCTCATGGAACTCACATTAGAAACTGTTAGTGTGTCGGAACGTGACACCCGATCCAATATACATGTGTCAAAACATGACATCCGATCTAATATATGTATCATAACGTGACACCAAATCTAATATATGTGTCAAAACGTGACACCCGATCCAATATATATGTCGAAATGTGACCCCCGATCCAGTCAACACAATCACAGTCACAATCACACCCATAAGAACAATGTACATAGTAACATAGTCGAATAACAAGTTCGTGGCATATAATTGTTCATACAAACCCAATTTTACTCATATAATAAAGTAATATAGTTTATGTGGGAGATTCTCTAACTGACAACCACCACTATGAGCCTAAGTGGTGATACATCGTCTTGCCCACGCTGCCAGAATTGTCCTATACTTTCCCGTCATATAGAACGCTTAACATAATGGATCCACTAGTCTATGCTAAAAACATCTTAAGGAGTCATCTAAAAAGTATGATCCTTTACTACCCATGATGGCTACATGGTTTATGGAGACTTGAGTTAATATGAACTCGCATCCCCATATCGGTGCTCAATACTACTCCCAAAAT